>JABUQX010098009.1:0-37500 GCA_015478945.1 Trachelipus rathkii | reverse complement strand
TAAGGTGGGAGCTGTAATCACTAATGGGATGAGCAGGTTCATTCCTTCTTCGACTAAATCTTTCTCTCCTCATAATCCATGGTTCGATCGTGCTTGTTCTCTGGCCATTCAGGCTAGAGACAGTGCGTATCGGGAGTGGAAAAATTCTCGTTCTCCTATCACTCTTGCTAATTTTCATTCAGCTAGAAATCGTTGCAGGGATACTCTTCGACGAGCAAAGCGGGCTTTCATCAAACGAAAGTGCGCTAACCTCCCTGGTTCTCCTAATGACAAATCTTTCTGGTCTCTTGCCAAAAACATCTCTAACAACTTCTGTAAATCTGTCTTTCCTCCTCTTATTCGTTCTGATGGTTCTGTTGCTAATTCTCCAACTGAAAAGGCCAATCTCTTCGGCCTCCTATTTTCCTCTAACTCAACCCTGGATGATTCTGGCATTCCTCCTCCTCCTTCTCCTCTCAGGTGTCCTATGCCTTTGCCTGTGATTACATTTGATCGGGTGCATGGGCTCCTGAAATCTATGAACGTTAGGAAGGCGGGCGGCCCGGATGGCATTCCTCCCCGAGTTTTGAGGGAGTGTGCTTCCGTGCTGGCCCCTCCCCTCGTTCAACTATATTCTCTATGTCTCAATACTAACACTTTCCCTCAGTGTTGGAAGCACGCACATGTCCAACCGATTCCGAAAAAAGGAAGCCGCTCTGATCCTTCTAACTATCGCCCTATAGCTCTCACTTGTATTCTATCTAAGATCTTTGAAACCTTTCTCAACTCTCATTTCTTAGATCATCTGGAATCTCATTCACTTCTTTCCGATCGCCAGTACGGCTTTCGGCGCTCGAGGTCTACTGGCGATATACTTTCCTATCCTACTGATTTATGGTTTTACGGGGAGACTTGCGTGGTGGCGCTTGACATATCCAAAGCATTTGACCGGGTATGGCACGCGTCACTGCTCTCCAAGCTTCCTTCCTTTGGGTTTCCTCCTTCTCTTTGCTTACTTATGTCTAGTTTTCTCTCAAATTGCTCAATATCGGCTGTTGTTGACGGGGCGACTTCTTCTTTTTCTGTCAATAGTGGTGTTCCTCAGGGTTCTGTCTTATCTCCTACTTTATTCTTACTTTTCATTAATGATCTTCTCACCTGCACATCTAACTCTATCCACTCGTATGCCGATGACTCGACTCTTCATTCTTCAACTCATTTCAATTCTGCTCCCTCTTTTACTTCTAGAATTGCCTCTCGTCTTAATCTTTCCGATTCTATTCTCGCAGATCTGGATAGAATTTCCGGGTGGGGTCGTCTCAACCTTGTGAAATTTAATTCTTTAAAAACCCAACTTCTACAAATCTCCCTCTCTAAAACACCTTCCAACTTTCCTATCTCTTTCGACGGTTCTCTCGTCTCTCCTGTTGACAATATAAACATCCTTGGCCTTAACATTAACAAAAAAATGTCTTGGAAACCTCACATCACAACGGTTGCTAGGGCGGCCTCAAAGAAACTGGGAATTCTGTTTAGACTGCGAGACTTTTTTTCTTCTTCTCAGTTACTCTAGCTATACAAGGGCCTCATCCGCCCTTGTATGGAGTACTGCTCTTATATCTGGGGGAGCTCTGGTTTCACCCGGCTTTTGGACAGGGTCGAGTCAAAGGCCAAAAAGACTTATAAACTGTTCCGTACTTTCCACTTCACTTGACCTTCTATCTTTGCGGCGCGATGTTGGTGCTTTATTTCTTTTCTATAGGTACCGCAGTGGCAGATGCTCGAGGGAACTTGTAACTCGCGTACCACCACCTTTACGGCGCCCGCGTAGCACAAGGGGTGCTGTGTCTGCGCATGAGTTTTGTGTTGATATTGGTAACTCCAGGCTAGTTCGCTGCGGTGCTTCCTTCTTTCCTGCCATCTCTGTTCTGTGGAATTCTCTTCCATCTTCTGTGTTTCCTGCTGAATTTAATCTCCCTCACTTCAAAGCTTGCGTCTGTGCTCATCTGCGTAATTTGCATTAGTTGGTGAGCTTCCGAGACGTGTAACACTCCCTCCTTGAATAGGGCTCTGCCCGTGAGTGGTGGTGACAACTATAAAAAAAAACAAAAAAAAACAACAATTCAGTTTCTAGTGTCCACTCTTGGACTCGCATTGGAAATCATTTGGTAGAGAAACATGATATTCTTGAGAATTCTGGGAGAGAGAATTTAGAGGCTACATCCTAAGAAAATGGTAGTCCCATTGAAAGGGTGAAAGTTGGAGTGTAAAACTCAAGGATTAGCATTAGAAACTGGTGCTCCGAGAAGCACAACCTTGAAGAAAAAGAGCGTAGAAGCCAGAAGGAAGAGATAAGAGGTTGTTAAACCTTCCTGGGAGTGAATGAAGAAAAGGGTAAAATAGATAAATTTAATGATTTTAGAATGGGAAGGTCTTATCAGGCTCATCATTTAAATTTATAAATTATATTACTGTTCGCTTTGACAAAAGTGAGCCAGCTGATATTATTTATATAATTTCGACAATTGTAAAGTACCTCATGCTAGGCGAATGCACAAACTATCACAAAATAGTATAGGTGGAAACAGTTTTAACTGGATAAAAAATTGGTTGAGCAAAAAAATGACAACGTATTATGCTACATTGTCATACATCAACATGGGAGCTGGTTCCCATGCTTTGGTTCTGAATTTGTTTATACCTCCTTTCCTAATCTTTGTAAATAATTCGGATGAAGAAATGAACAGAAGGGTTTAAATTTTTTTTATAATTCTAAATTGGATAATTTTATTTGGAATCTTGAGAGTTGTATTAAAAGTTCATCCTGACTTGGACAAACTTCTTTGTTGACTGATAAGAGGGGAAACAAATTTCAGTAGCAAAAATTGTTAAGGTATTTCATATTATCATATTAAGGATACTAATATAAAAATATTATATTACATAAATATAAAGATATTAATTATCACATAAATTGAAAATAGCTGCAATCTGTTCAAAAAGAAATGAATTCGGGTGTAGTTATTAATAGCAATTTGAAATTATAAAAAAGAGTGATTAAAATAATAGGAATGTTGCTATGTAAGAAAGCAATGATTAAGCCTTATAGTAGTTATATAAGTTAGACTGTTTATTGAATACTGTTTAGAAGTTTGGGCTCTTTCCCCAAAAAAGGTACATTAAAATGGCTCAGGCAGAACAACAACGTGTCGTAAAGTAACAAGAATAAGTTGTGGTTTTTGTATTTAAGAATTATGAGATGAGGTTGAAGGAAATGGAAACGTTTTCTATGGAAAGGAGATTTCTTAGAGAGAATATGATTCAGGGTCATAAAGTTCCTTCATATCTCAACTCTACTGAGGATAATTAGTTCTTCACACAAGACAATGATAGAAGAAATAGTCACAATAGGTAAATGAAAAAGAAAAGTATTTTGCCAATATTGGAAAAAATACTCCAGCAACCGATTGTTTTATATTCAGATTGGTTTGCCTCAGGATACGATATAGTTAGTAGTTTACTAGCAACTTTTAAAAACTGGCTTGGTAACCATATATATGATTTGAGTATTAAATAGCTAATATGCAAAGTTGCAATTTATGTTTTATATTTGTTTCTATGCAGCCATGTTTTGAGCAATGGGTTTATTGCCAAATAAAAACCTAAGATAAAAATTGATTTTTTGATACTATTAGAAATTGAAACCTATTAATGGATGTTATATAAGATATCCGCATGATTTCGCAATAAGATATGGATCAATCACTGTTTTTTTAGTTTGGGCATTACACACAGTACTTGTTTATTAAGTGCCTCTTATTCAATACTTATTACTCGGTCAGATAGCATTTATATATAAACTATCTACTATGTCGGAATCCTAGATCTAACCTATACTATTTTTTCTTTATAATTATCTATTATTATTATTATATATTATTATTAATTATTGAGATTTATTTTATTATTATTTTGCATTTAATTTATATTACTTATTATTTATTAGTTATTATTACTATTATTGAACTTGTCCTTTAAAAGTAAGTTAAACGATTATAATATATATATTAATATATATATATATAATATATTAAATATATATATGATTATTATTATCTATACTATATATTATATTATAGGTATACTATATATTATATATATATATATATATTTATATATATATGTGGTATTATATGCTTATATGTATTTTATATATTATTAATGTAAGGGTTATACCTATTGAAAAACAATAAATTGATAATTTTGTATATATTATAATTATTTAGATACTTGGTTACTATATTTAGTATTTATCTAGATTGATACCGCATTAGTAATGATTTTTTTATATGATATATTCATGCTCATAGATTGTTCAGAAGTTTTCACTACAAGAACATTTTTTTGACTTTTTCAGGTAAAAGGATAGGCGCTCTCAGATTAAATCTAAGCAACAGAATGTGAAATTGGAGTGCAGCTGTCTTCTCGGCCTCAGTCGTGGAGGTTACTGGACGGGGGGGAGAAGTCCGTCTTTGTACCACTTGTCGTCTCAGAGACACACGTTTTAATAAAATATAAAAAATAAATTAAAGAATGAAGGAATGCAATTCGTTTTGGCAATCTTGGCTCTTTTATCTATGTTGAGTTATTAGTCTACGTATGTGACATCTGCAAGGGCTGCACTACACCGAGCTTAGCGTTCGGCACCGATATTTTCGATAGTCAATTTACTGGTCTTATTATGTACAACTTATTCCGTAATTAGTTTTATGGTAGAGTAGTGCTCTTTATTACTTATTAGTGGTATTTTATATTAAATTATTTATTATATCTCTTAATTTTTCTTATTATATTTTATTATTAATTTTATTAATTTATTATATTTATTATTTCTAATGTAATTATTATTTACTTATTTATTCTGATTATTTTTTATTTTATTATTGTTACTATTTATTATATTATTAATTATATATTTATTTATTATTATAAATGGTTTAAACAAATTATATTTAATTTTAGGCTAGCTTTTAATAATTCTAGATTTCTTGAAATAAAATCAATATTGATTAACATTCTGCTTATTTACGTTTCATAGATCCATACACTTAATTTTGAAACAAGCAGTAATACGAAATCTATATATTAATAATGTTTTTAAAATTAAAGTGTCAATAATAATTACCCAAAATTTAATAGGCATAACTGTAATAAGCCTCAAGTAAAAATCCTTAACATATGGTGTCTATTTTTTCTGTGTCACTAAATTTTTCCGTATTTTATGTCATTACCATAATGATGCTTCTAGAGATTTAAAAAAAGAGGTAATTTATTTATATTTCCTTTATGTTTCACTTCGGAACGTCATATGATTCACAACGCTCACTCTTAGACACTAAAGAATTGGATGAGTATACAATGCTTGGGCAATCCATTTACAAATTAGGCGGCTTCGATGAATGAAAGACACCGGTATCATAAGTATACCTACTTATATTATTATGTACTACTTGATCAGTTATGTAGTATGTGGATATTAATAATAGTTTATCTACATAATTTTTACATATCATATATATGGAATATCTTATTATTTGACTAAGGGCTCACTATACTATATATATCTTATTATTTAGATCTATGTGACTAATATATTATAACTTATACATCATGCGTTATTATTATATATCTACTTACTGATTGTAGGTATACTACTTTAATTGATATATCTCGTACTATTTATTATGGTAGAATAAACATTTGGTTTATAAATAATCATATAGGACTCAAATCTCATAAACATACATTTATAAGATTATACAGGGTAATTAGAGTTATCATTATGTTGGAATAGCCTGGTAACAATTTATTGCGGAAATAGGTTAATTAAAAAAATGGAATATCATTTTTGGAACTAAGTAATTTACATAGGTAAATATGTAAAAAAAAAAATAATAAAATAAAAAATTATGTGATTAATAAGTATATTTAGTTATTATATATTGAATCGTGAGAGCTATTTTAGGGTCAGAGACTTCTTTTATTGTTATCACTCACGTTTAAAATGGTAGATAGACTTTTCTAATTAGATTGGTTGCTATTTTGTTTGTTTAGGACTAAATGAGAATCTACATTAGTGGTATACCGGTACCGCGATGGACGGAAGTCGGGGTCTGCGTTCACGGCATTCGGGGAATATACGTGAGTATGGACTTAAATTCCCCCTCTTTTCATCGGGAGGTTTTGGCTCCGGACACCTCGGGCATTTGGTATCTATATAGGTGTGATCGCGGTGAGGTTCCTCTCGCCCTCCCTACGGGGTTGGTTAAAAAAACGTCTCATCCCTTACTGTGTCCAAGTCAGTCGGCTCGTAGGTCCCACTACTATTGCCTTTTTGTAATACCTTTTTAAATATTAAATATTATTATATATTTATATAATTTCTAATTTATATATATATATATATTATATATAATCTTATATTATATTATATCTATTATTTATATATTTATATTTATATATATTATTATATATTATATATATTCTTATTATATATTACTGATAATATAGTGATTATATATATTATCAATATTTGTTATTACTACTAGTATATATTTTACAGGTTTTATCCGGTATATATATTATATATATATATATATTATATAATAATATAATATATATTACTGCGTATTGTACCACTGCTAACCGGTAATCCTTCTTTACTGCTCTCTTAAATATCAAGATATAAGGGTCCGATTATTTTTGTTTTAATATGTGTGATGTTGTGTGATATTTAGATTACTCTTTTTTTATAATTTTTTACAATTTTCTTTTTCTAATTGGTATAACACAAGGATGTCACAATAATGTTTTCGTATTTCTGCTATATGCTATTGTGTTTATGAGCTATGATTTTCTCGTTTTATATTACATTTTGCGCTCTAACTTATAAATGTACATTTTCTTTAGGATTCCAACATATGTAAAAATTTTCCTTTTACTAGTAATTCTATTAGTGAGTAAATTTATCTGAGTAGATGTAGTTGATAGTATATTTAATATAACGAAAGTTGTGTTTTAACAACACTCCTAAATATCTACCCATATTATATATTCTCATTCTTTATTTATTTATATATTTTATTTCATAATAATTATATATCTATTAGTTGCAGAGGATGACTATTATTGCTTTTTACATAACAAATTATATTTTATATATCTTATATTATTTTAAATTTATATTATATCGCTTATATATAAAGTTATCTGGTGTACGTTTTCTTATTATTCATGTATATTATAATTTTATATTCTATTATATATATATATTTATATCTACTATAAGCTCTTTAGTTGCTATTGATATTACCCTATCATAGCATTCCGCGTAATTATTTATATATAGTCGGGATACCAGGGTAGTCCACTACATTTAACTTCTATTATAATCCTATTATCATATATATATATTTATATATATAAGTATCCCTATCGTTTCGATATTCAGTACGGCTGGGTATCACGGTATATCTAACTACTTCCTACTAATGAATATATCTACATATGGAAGTTTTATAGCGCCTAGACTATCCCTTATTGAGATATATATTCGTCCGGTCTGTAGTGGGATCCTTTTATACTCCACTTGTACGGTGGGCAACCCTTACATACTTAACTATTAATTACTTAATACTTCCACTATTTACCTAATATTTAAATGCATTAACTTTTTCATTCTTATAGGTATCTGCCCCTAACTACTCACCATCCTCTTTCAACTATATTACGTTATAACTACTATTAGTTTAATATGCTTCATATACTCTTTTCATTATCGTAGTTATAATTCCAGCGGTCTCTTCCCCCCCTATACCTCTTTCATTATTATCTAATCAGTCTATATACTACTAGGTAGGATTTTATTTATAATATACTACTATTATACTATCTTTTAGCCTATAACTATCAACTTAACTAATAGTATTCTATATTCTTATTAATTATTTATCTTTATATATATATTTATTTAATTCATTTATATATACCACTCAACTCACATCATATAATCATTTACTCTCCGTATCTTATATATAATTATTATATATTTATATCTATTATTTATATATTTATATTTCTCTCTAATCATACTCCTAGAGGAATAAGACGAGAGAGAAGAGCAGGATATGGATTGCCAATTGAGAAGATAGATATAAATTCTTTTGTATAAATATGACTTTTTTTCATTGTATATCGTCCATTCGTACGCATCTTGTTATCTCAGTCTAAAATTAATTTCTTTCACATGATCGTCACCGTCACTTTGATTCATGCACTTTTAAACATTGCGTGCTTTTGCATACATGGATATTTGATATTCCTGATATTATATAATATTATAAATCATTGAATTAATAACTACTTATATACTTAAAAATACTTATAATAGTCCACGATTTTTATGATTACTATTAATTTATACTAGTTCCTATACCTACGGCTTTTAATAGGGACAAGTTCTTATAACGCCACACGGAATACGAGGAGCTTACGTGATATAAAAAAAAATTCTTCATAACAGGTTACCTATAATTACTAATGATACATATAAATTAAGATGTTTTCATACTGGGTATCGAAATGTAATGCTTTATTTTTTTTTTTTTTTTTTTATTTTACTGGATTTCTATCTCCCTGTGGATGAAATTATATCTGAATATATATTATGTAACTATTGGTAATTACTTATTAAACTGTCAATGTAGGTGGCTATAGCCGTAGGGAACGTATCTAATACAGAGGGGGTAACGATTTTTTGCCATCCCCATCGGGGAGGGGCATAGAGGAAGCCCGCGAACAATTTACTTGAACCCTTCATAATATATCAAAGAGCGCGAGGGTTCTTTGAAGACCCACTCTCCCGTCGCATTTGGGGGCGCGTATAATAAGTCCTACTACCCCTTTCAGACTAGTTCCCGTCGGACGCTGATGAGGACTCCTTTCTATCCTCGACTCCTGCATCTTGGTGGCGTAGATAATTATATAAATCTTAGTTTTAATTCTCTTCGGGTCATCAGTATATTTCATTTATTTATATAAAATCACAACTACAATACAAACTATACTCTAAGAAAAGTCCTATCTTAACAGTTAATTTAAGTAAGTCATAAAATGTGATCTTCAATTACATCTCTTTATCTCTCACTTCATTATCTTACTTTACCATCATATTCTATTTAGACAATTAATCCTCTTCATATATATATATTACATTATAACTTTCTGATACTAAAATTCTTTTGCAAATATTATTTACCATAAAATGTAATTTCCTTTCGCTGTAGCTATGTAGTTTTGAAGATATGATCTTCTTTTTATTGTCGCCCCTAAACATGATGCTCTATTTTACGTGTAAATACATTTAGAGAGCTTAGGCCGGAGTGTGAAATTTTTTTTTATGATTCCGTGGTCCGATCTCAGCTACTATCTCCAGTGTGAGTCGTTGACAGTACCTATTGTAACTTTTACCTGTTATTCATATATTATGAGTTATCTAATTTTGGTAATTTTTTTTATCTAGATTAATCATTTTTATATTGTTCTAATATAATATATATACTATAATATATATACTTAATTATTATTCCTCCTCTTATGATACTCATACTACTGTAAGTATCATATCTGTAGCACTAATCGTCTACTAATTATATTATTTAATATGTCACTCACATTTCTCTCCTCTTATCACTATTATTGACTTTCAGCACGTTAAATTTTTGAGAGATGGAAGTTATTTTTTATACTACTATATATTTATATCACTATATATTGTTAGTCCTATTTATTACATCATATAGGTATGCTTTTTATATGCCTTTTCAGATAGTGATATTATAGTAGTGTTGTTTATCTGGTCTCCCATATTATATCCGGATCGATATTCCTTTTTAATTTGAGCCTGATGACATTTGCTGGAAATCGGGAGACGCGTAACGCATAGGACAAGAAAAAGAAAAACATTTAAACGATAATTACTTTTTATGGAGCGACTGGGTTACTGCAATTTTAGCTCTCACTCTTCAACCATTTACGATTAACTATCTGTTGAGAAGATTACAAACTGCCATTTTTAGTTTTTACCTCTAATTACTCAGGTATATATCTTTCGGCTACGTCACCTTATTATAATATTCGTGATCCGTATATATCCACTTATATATTATTCTATCAATATATATATATATTATTATAAACTACTAATTCTATTTATAACTAATATTTATACCTTAATTTATTCTTATTACTACATCTTATCATTTATCTCTATTCTATATTATTATATATTATAATAATTTCATACTATACAATTATATATATATATAATATTCTCTATATATATATATAATACCTATTTTTCCATTCAAATTCATTCAACTATTTAATTTCGAAATAATCAAATTTTACTAAATTAATATTTATCTTTTACCTTATTATTATTATCAAAATTAAATATACTTTTCATTTAATAAATTCCGTCTATTCTTATATTCTTATTTTATTAATATATATATATAGTTCTATATATATTTCAAATATATTATATTTTATATTCTAATTATAGTTAACTATCCTATATATATATATATATATATTTCTAATGATTAATTTACTTTCTTAATACAATACTATGGGACATTTGGTATAGCATTTTTCTCACTATTACTATATATTATACATTATATTTATAATTTATTCCACCCCTCAATTACTATATACCTTACTCTTATATCTTATCCCAGCTTTATACGATATATTATATTCTCTTCTGGACTCCGCATATGGCAGGATTTCTATCTTAGGGCGCGGCAATAGGTTCGATATTATTATTTACTATTTGTATACTGAGTATATATTTTCTTACTTATTTATATATATTTACCAGTTCTTATAATTTACTCAATATTATTATTTTATTAATCCTATTAATAGCTGTGTTCTTCAAGGTTATTTGCTATTACCAACTCTTTTCCTATTTAATTTTACTTCTTTCTTTTAATAATTCTATTACCTACTTACTTAATATATATCTATTATAATACTTAACATATATTTTATTCTATATTTATTATTATTAGTATATATCTCTTAATTTTTCTATTATTATATTTAATATTATATTTTGATTTACAAAAATATTGTTGTAAATATTTTGTTTGCTTTTATTTTCTGCAATTGTTTTTAATGTGTTTTTGTCTGCAGCTGAATATCAACGTGTATTACGTCGTTCCGAGATTGTAACTTAATCAACTCTTCTTTGGCTAATTGCCTCTGCCCAAATAGTTATTCGACCAATTCACGTTTGCAATCGGTTGTAGCGGAGAATAATGTCAGAGAATCCAGCTTTTTATAAAAGCACAACGTTTAGTTAGACATTCTAATTGATTCGTCCAATTTGAAAATCAGAAATAACTACATTATTTAAACTTTAGAATTAAATAATATATTTAGTTATTCTAACAATAATTTAACATAATTCATTATGTATTTGCTGATTGATGTTTTTTTTTTTCATGTTAATTTACTACTAAACCTTGTTAAAAGACTTGCTCGTCCATGACAAACATATATATGTTCGTTCATTAATTCTTTAATTTTCTGCTTCAAGATCTTTAAGGGTGAGGCATTAAGAAGCTCCTACCCTCCCCATCTAGCTTACCCCTGTCCCTTAACGCTCATATATATTATTACTAATACTATCCGTATATTCGCTTTTGTCAACGGGGTGCTCCTCATATTTTTAAGCGAGTTATTATATCTAATTCAATAACGCCCATCTGTACCTGCAACTAACTACTCCATATATACTATATTAAATTATGTTATACTAATTACTATTATTTTATTATCGATTTTTGAAAAAGGATATCTAATTATATATATATAGGTCTTAAAAATTTTTTATATAGTATTCAACTATTATATTACTATTATATATATATATATTATAATTATATTTATATATTATAACGTTGGTGTTAAAGGTTAATTAAGGTATCTCCATTATGGATATATTACAATTGTGTACCGATTTTTAATCTATTGATGATTGTTGGATGTAATTAGCGCTTAACAACTGAATGTATGACTAATTACATCAAAGTACATTCGTCTTTGCGTAAGTTGATTTTAATTCGTAAGGAGTGTGGACAATTAATTAGAATGAAGTGTGGTCTACTTAAGCTTTAAAGCTAGTGTCAGTGTGACGTATAATAGATTAGAATCGTAAGTAAGTTAGGTCAGATGTCAATGGGATTTTGGGACTAGAAATAGGGTCATCGAATCACTACTACCTTAGATGATATAAATTTTAAGTAGCATGAGCTTAAATCTGCAGTATGAGAGGAAGGCGAGGTGATAGGATGTGGAATGAATTAGGAGTGAGGATAGTAAGTAGGGAGTGATGGGTGTCTTAGGAGACGACTGACTTATATTCCGGCTAATGATCTGACACTTGCGGCCAATAATGAGTAATAATGACATGCGTACTCCATACAAATTGACGAACAATACTCATATATTTAGCTAAAGAGATGAGAGAGAGAGAGCGGAGAGGAGAGGAGAGAGAGTGTATATATGATATAGAGAGAGAGAGAGTATAAGAGGCGTAATTTGGAGTTTTAATTTGAGTTGACAGCTTAAGTTATAACGCTTATACGAAGTCTAAGTTAAAAATTAGTAAGAGGCCGAAATTATGGTGCTATTGTAAGGGATTTAAGGCGGAGAAAATAGAAACCTGATTGAATGAAGATTAGTTAGATGTTTAATATTAGTACTTTCTATCACAGTCACTTCATGCGGTCTTGTTGTAATATCATTTATTCTACGTTGGCATTTTTGATTATGGGTATGGATGGCTTCGGTAGGTACCTTTCTAACGCTATTTATGATTCGATATAATATGTGGGTGGGTATTAATTCATGGATGGTACTAGGGACTCTGGATTACTATAAGAATGAGAGTGGATTGCGGAGGTTGGGACAGGGATTCGCCGGTTCCTCCATCTTCTTCGCAACTATATAAAATATGTATCATTTGCTATCGTAATATTCAATATACTCAATAAAGTATAGTGATAATTTGGATAGGGCATTAGGTACTATATCTCCTTTCACAGTGTGATAGCACATAGAAGCGGATGGGGAGTGGAAACTTACTGACGTGATCATATTCTTCTGGGAATAATTGTCTTACGCTTAAATTTTTATTTCAATATGTATCTTACTAGAAGTTATTTGATATAGATGTGACTTGGATAACACTGCTATTACACTTTCATGTAAGGCTTACATTTATGGAAAACAGGTTTTCAATATACTTATTATACAGAACTGGCCGTATCTTAATATAGCATCACATGTATATACGGTTTTCCTACCTGTAACAATATATTCTTTAGTGAATTTTAGCCAAAAAAGATCTCTATAGTAAGATAGTGATGTATATATATGCTCACTATTAGTATACATTAATTCTTTTGATGTAAGTATGGGATGTGGGAGCTTGGCTTGAGGTTTTGTTGACGTTAATTTCACTAAATATGATAGATAAGTTTCAATTAATTACGTCTGTGTGTAGGTCAGGTCATGACTTGTTTAAAGTCATACTCTTACTAGATAATAATAGCTCTTACTTTAGTGAAGGCGAATCGAGAATATTCATAGCGCTTATTAGCTTTTCTCTTAATTGCCCTTTCATAGATAGGGTTCGTTATTACGTCTTCTAGGGTGACTGGTGCTGTATAGTATACGCTTTGTAATTCATTAGGGGTTATAATATTGAGGATATTTGGAGTGTGGATTATGTAAACGTTTCTCGAGGAAATGAGTACGGTGATGAAAGAGTGTTACATTTTCATTCACGAGTTTCTTTAGGACGGGAATACATAGGTGTAATATATTAAACCTAGTTACCTACTATATATCCAATGGTGAGTTACTACAGATAGGTATCACTATTTATGACTCTGATTTACATTATAAAAATGTTAGTTATAATACATAAATATAGAGATTTTAAGATTAATGATTGGGGAATTAAGAGGGACAAAGAACCCGAAAGTTCTGACCAATAACTGTGTTACATACAGTGAAGTGCTACTTTGGTCCTATTATCTATTTCTTTATATTACTTTATCGACTTTAAATGCGGAGTTTTGGGCAGTTACTTTTTCTATTCTTTATTACGGGTGCGCGTAAAGAGCTGAAGAGATAGGGCATTGTTTGTAATGCGTTTACTAAGCGTCTATACACATGAGTGCTAATAGAGTGAACTACTTTAGATTATAATTATTTAGTTTGACAGCACAATTTTGTCGTTTTTATCTGAGTTTTAGATTATAGCGCTTATCCTGGGAGACAGGCGCTTTTGTAAATATAGATACAACTGACAATTTAGGTGCAGCCGGTAAGGGAATGTAAAAGGACGTAAGGTAAAGGTCGGTAAAAATAGTAGATTAGCTCTTCATATAGACGTCTTGTTATTGCATTCTCGAGGTCGCTTTGATATATTATTTAGGATATGGCCTATTGCTTGTAGCACGTATTATATATTTCTTGTTAAGGTTAGGGCTTGTCAGTTTTACTTTTTAGGGGTGGTGTGTGTTATATTTGTTAGTTTATTTGTGGAAAATAAAATTGTTCATTAGATATTCTACGTGTGCAGTTCATTATCTGGTTCAGTTATAAGTGTGTTCTGGTGAACTTAGTAGATGAGAATTTAAGTTAGTCTTATGTGTGTGTGTACTGAACATTGTAATTATCTATTTTATATATTCAGCGAATAATCTGCATGATCTCAGGAAAATGAGTGAATGAAGATAATGTCCTGTATTTTATTTTATTGATTTGTTCATACATATAAAGTCATAATATTCTTAGTTCAGGTAATTATTAACGTATTTTGTTTTTTGGAACGTACGTTTTTCAACAACTCATCTAATTTTTCTTACCTTTTGAAGAAATTGTAAGTACTTAAAGAATAGCTTATATATACTACTGATTATAACTATAGCTAGTTATCTTCTCTTATCATGAACTGAGTAGCTAATTCTTGAGGAAGACAAAAGTTTATCAAATAATATAACTTATGGAAATAGAGTATTCTAGAATTTGTGTCATGTGGTTTATGGCTTTATTTCGAGTATTTCTGTTAATTCAATTTTTCTCTACTACATCTACTCTTTATCATAGTATCTCTCCTCCTCTCTATCTTCTTATTCTCATAATTTTAAGATAGTTAACAATCTGATTATATTTCCAGAATTGGAATGATTTATTATGGAGAACCTTTCGATGAAAACCTTTTAAGTTCTTCTGTTGTATTTTGTATCTGAATTAATATATATATATTGACTATAAATAACTACAATCTTCGTATCAAATTAAATCACTCACTCTATTCTCTTGGGGAATACATAACTACTACATAAATATATTACGTAATTGGGTACTCAATCTATCTATATTCTATATTACTATCTTATACTATTCACTTTATTATGATTCAGTCTATATTAGGGTGACTCATTAACTAAATAGAACTAATCATTGGGTGGAAGGTAACTATTACTTGAGTTTATATAATAGGCGCCCTCTTATTTATACTTCAGTTTAACTAGTCTACGTTCTACGGGGTGATTCTTAGTTCTTACGCTTGTTATGGAAGATTCTTGATTTATTAATATAACAACTATTATGGGGTGTTGTTTATCCTAGGCTATTAAGGCCTGCGCATTGACCACTTATCACACCGGCCAAACGTACTATTTATTTTATACTTGTTACCTGCTATCATCATACAGTCCTATTAGGCTATTACTCATATTTTTCCCGTGAGTAGCTTTGGTCTATATATATTTAATATATATTATATCTCTTATATCTCTTAGGCTCATACTATTATATATACTTAAATAATAACTCGTAGACTATTATAATAATATTTAGAATTTTATAACCCCCCTACAATCCCCCCATTAACTTTTCTAAGAACTAGAATTTTTCAAAGCTCATACATGAAAAAGGAGTAATTAAGAGGTGGTCGGTAATGTGTGGTTGTGTTTTAGATTGTTAGTATGAGTCATATATTATCTACATACATATAATTAACTCTAGCGTATAAACATATTACAATACCTTATTATTTAATTGCTACAGTGTAATTGCTTCATAGTTATTGAGATCAGAAATAGTGTAGTACTTGTTGGTTGTGGCGAATATAAATAGATATGATTTTGTGACTAGTGATATTTAATTTAGTGAGGTTATATTATATATTCATCAAGCTTCATTAATATATTTTACGTCTATATGTATATTATATATGTTTATTATATATTATTATTTATATTATTGATTTATATAATATATATATAGTATAATATATATATATATAATATATTTCTTGAGTTATTTGTATGGTGAGTATAATCTACTATTCCTATCTTTAGTGTTTTTTCTGTTATATAGTCAAATTTTGCACTTTCCAATACATGTCCGAGATATTTATTATGTTTGTTTACGTTGTTATCTTAAGTGTCGTCTGTCATCAATTATGTGCTTGATCGTGGTGTAGGCTAATTTTAGATAATGTATCTTTATAATTGTGGTGTCATGTTGTATACATTCTTTCCAATCACCCGGTTGCAGGTCGTTTGCCGGGGCATAGTGAACGTTGCTGTGCCGAAGCTAAAGTTACCATATATATTATTACTATTGATATATGTAAGAAAGTGTCATAGGAGTAATATGATTTAACTCAATATTATCTACGTACTACTATTATATTGTAGATTACCTTAATGTTAAATATTAGTTTACTTATCATTATTTAATATGGGCTTTTTCCTTTATATAGAAGGTACGGCTAATTTTTGACTCAGTGATAGAAAGTTATCGAAAATGAGAATATGTAGAGTAAGAGGTTTAAATAGAGAAAGATACTGATGATACAAATTACGTTAGTATTCTTTCGCATGCTGAGCTAATAGAATGCAATCTAGAGAGGTCATAAAAACAGATAAGAAATCGTACTTTCTCGATTGTTGAGTCAATTATAAGATGGCGTTGGAGTGGGTAACGGAGATGTTCAGCGCTTCAAACATGAAGCAATTATATATTGACGCTTCCAGGAGCTTCCTCTGGGCCTTCTTTATTAGGATTTATATATCTCATTGTCTCACTATAGCTTATATTTATAATACAGTTACCTTACAAGTTTTATAGCTTAGTCACTTTACTCGAGACAAGATATTTAGTCAAATTATATTTTTATAGAAATAGACTACCAAGTTGGTATTTGACCGGGTTTGTATACTTTATTTGGTTTAATTAGGGCTGTGGTAATCCAGTCTATCATTTTTTTGGGAAGGGTTTTTTGCATGTATCGATAAATGAGCACGTTTGACTCATTTAAATTGCGCAGATAATGAAATTAACTTGTGTTCACAACTACAGCATTGAATATAGTAACTATTTTAAGTAGTGCCGTCTATACTGGAGTCCTCAGCCGCTCCTACTGAGAATTGGCCGGTGTATCGGTGTCTTACAAACTATTGTGCATTTTATAATACTAGATTCCAGGATTATTAAGATATATCTCCTTGCAAGTATGTGTGGAATACTCATAGTGTGATGATAGGAAAGGTATTTGAGTTACTTGTGACTTTGTTAGGCGGTATGATAACTAAGATGACATAAGGTGATATCTTGTTTTTGGCAAGGGCAGTAGCGGCGTGCATTTCAAATCAATGTTTCGAAATGTTAATATAACATACCACTATCACTTATCGGTGAGATTTTCTAAGATTGACCAATATATTTGAAAAGACTTCAGGGCATAGTATGGCAACAACTCTCATTAAAGACCATTGAAGGTAACAATATAGCATTGAACGTAGAGAAATCCAGGCATTAGTAAAGATAACAGATGGATACCGTCGTTTATTAGTCGTCGCGCGGTAAGTGATAAAGGTAAAGGGTGGTCGGACTTATATAAATGTTGATTTATGATGATAAATTTGATTTGTGCATATCTAATGTACTATAAATATTATGTATACATACTGTGGCCAAAATAGATATTTTAATGACATTATTTTACTATAAAGAAATGAAACCTAAGGACGTAAATCTAGGTCGATAGAAGTTAATTTTAGTGGGTTACTAATTATATATATTATCAGCTCTTGAAAAATTTCACTTAGATATTAGCATACATTTAATAAGTACGTATGACCTTATGCAGCTAATCGAAACTAAGTTCCAAGATCTAAATAGTATATTAAATAAACAAATACATGAATTTATTATTAAATTATAATATCATAAATATATTATATATATATATATATATATAAACGATATAGGTAACTCGCAGCGTATAACAGTAGTACAGATTAAGTATCCTAACAAGTAATCTATATGTAGTATCGGCCAAATTGTTTCATTACAGAGTAAGCATATCGACTTGAAGGAAAGATATTCAACAATATAACTCTCAATCCCAAGCCAGATAAGACTTCGTTCACGGTCTATATACTGCTATAGATGTATATAATGACATCATAGGGCACACTGCGAGATTATGTCGGAGTGGTTTTCTCCTTAAATAATAGCGACACGGAGTTATTTAATATTTAATTATGGATGGTAGAATGACGACTACAAGAATCTAATGATGGCTGCCATAGGTGATATTCTTTAATATGCGAAATAATAAGGAATAGATCATTTAGCATTTATCGGTGAAGAAGTTAGCCAGAGGGAGTAGAAGCATGTTAATTAGCTTTGGTGAAGTGAAGATGATATGACCTCATCGTCTGCCAGTCGTTGATGGTTTCCGCTAATAATGTATTGCTTATAAATACCTATTTCTGTACGAGCGCTGAGTATAGGTTCTAAGGTGTGTTACACTTCAATGTAATAAGTAGATAAATAACGCATATAAAATTTATTTTGATTTCGCTTATGCGTCAGCGCTGGTCTATATGTGCATAATATAATATATATATAATTATTATTTTGCTTCCGGTATTATTAATTTAATAATATATTATATATATATACTATATCTTTATATATAATACTATATATATAATATATTATTATATATTATAATAACTATATATATATACTATATATATCTATATTATTATATATTAAAATATTAATTAATTATATATATATTATATATAATGATACTTATTATAACTATATATAAAGTAAATATCTCTTTTTTTACATAGCGCTTTCTATATATATATATATAATATATATATATTTATATATATATACATATATATTATCTTTATCTTATACTATTATATTATATCTATATATATAAGTATATTATATATATTATATATATATTATTATATATATATGTATATATATATTATATATATATATATTATATTTAATAATGTATTATCATATATATATTTATATATATTATATTATATATATATTATTATAATATTATCTACCACCGGCATATACTATATATATATATATTATATATAATTATATATATATATATTATATATTATTATATATATTATATTATATATATATATATTAGGTATATATAATATTATAATATATATATATATTATATATATGTATATATATATATATTATAATATATATATATATATTATATATATAATATATGTATATATATATATGTATATAATACTATAAATATATATATTATTTATATATATTATATAGATATAATATTATATATATATAATCAATGTATATCTAATTATATATATATCTATATATATATATTATATATATATATATACATTATACATATGTATATTTATTTATATATATACTATAGATATATTATATATAAGTATATTGTTATTAGTATATATTCCTAATATATATATTATACTATCTAATTTATAATATGTTTATTATATATATATTTATGTATGTATTTACTTAAAAGATGTATAGTTATGTATATATATATATATATATATATATATATATGAGTATCATATATATATATATATATTGTGTATATATAATATATATATATATTATAATATATTATATTCCTATATATTATATATATATATATTATATATATATATATAATATATATATATATATATATATATGGAGAGGAAAAGAGTTGTCTCTGATGGATTAAAGCTATGGTGGATTTTGTGTGTGCGAGTGATAGGATATTAATGGTTAAATTTAAGTTTGAGAAAGTTAAGGTTTGTGTGATTGTAGCATATGGTCTATCTGAGATGGATGATAAGGGGAGGATCCAATCTTTGGCTGGGGCTGGTCCCCGTTTTCAGCCCCACCTAAAAATGGACATAAAATTCGGAATTTTCAGCCGATTTTGACTATATAAACACCAAAATGTAGCTTTTTTTGCCCTCTAAAACGTTTGTTTCCGGTGTTTTTCTGTGACTGTAGTCATTTTTACAGAATTTTCAATTTTTCAAAATCCATGTTTTTGACTATTTTCATATCACACTTTCAGAACTTTTTGCGAATGACTTCCAAACTGAAATACTGCAATAGTTGGTCCATTACCTAAGTATTACATAGCACATTTTCGAATTTTTTAGTTTTGTGCTCAGCGTTGTCCAATTTCCAAACCCATTTTTTTTTAATTTGAAAAGTGAAAAATTGACATTTTTTTTTCTACTCATCCGATCAACATCAAATTTTCAGGGCTTATATAATCGGGCAAGATGCATTTTTTACTTAAGATAATTTTTTTTGTATACTCAATAGAAAATTTTTTAAAATTTTCAAAAAAATTTTTTTTTGAAAATTTGTTCCAATAACAAATCTAAACCTATTGCATATACAAAGAAATTATCTAAGTAAAAAATGTGTATCCTTTTCAGGTGCATATGCCCTGAAAATTTCATTTTGATCGCACGAGTAGAAAAAAAATATATCAATTTTTCACTTTTGAAATCCAAAAAAAATGGGTTGGAAACCTCTCGCTGAGCACAAAACTCAAAAAATCGAAAATGTTCTATGTAATTATTGTAAGTAATGGACCAATCTATGCAAATTTCAAGTTTGAAGTCATTTTGCAAAAAGTTCTGAAAGTTGATATGAAAATTGTCAAAAACATGCATTTTGAAAAATTGAAAATTCTGAAAGAATTACTAGGATCACAGAAAAACACCGGAAAACAACGTTTTAGAGGGCCAAAAAAGCTACATTTTGGTGTTTATATAGTCAAAATCGGCTGAAAATTCCGAATTTTATGTCCATTTTTAGGTGGGGCTGAAAACGGGGACCAGCCCCAGCCAAAGATTGAATCCTCCCCATAAGGAGAGTGAGATTTTCTCGATTGATCTGAGTGATGGTACAGAGTGGTTGTATTGGGTGACTTGAAGGGGTGGATAGGTGATCAATAGACGGATGGGAAAACAGGTACCTTTGGCGTAGCAGAAGAGAATGAGAATCGTAGGAGGGTGATTCCATTGCTTTTTGTACGAAGAGAGGTGTGCGTAAGTAATACCTTTTTAGACCATAAGGTTATCCATAAGTATACACGATTGAAAAAGGGAAAGATGGTGTTAAAGTGAGAAGTAAGATTGACTTTATAAATAGGGATGAGTAAAGGAGGTAATTTTGAGGTGGTGAAGGATGTGATGTTAAATCAGTGAGGGGGTTTGGAGATGGGAATATTAATTAGATCATCAAATTGTGATTGTGAAGTAACTTAAGAAGATTGGTAGTGAAGTTTGACTTGGTATGTGTGTGTAAGAGGAAATGTTTGGAGTTTGGAAGCAAGTGTAGATAAAAGAAGGGTGCTAGTGGTAGGTGAGCAGAGTCCGAATTGTGAAATCATGTTGGATGGAAGGCAACTGGACAAGTATATAAGTTTAAATATTTAGGCTATATGAAGGATAAAAAGGGAATGGATGATGCTGGGTGTAGTAGGAAAGTTGAGGGTTGTAGAAAGGTGGCTAAAGAAACTAAATCTACGGAGAATGCAAGAGGACTAAATTTTGATTGGACAAGGGTTTTGCATAATTAAATGTTGTTACCGGTGTTAAGTTATAGTAATGAAACTTTTGTGGAATAAGAGATATAGATCTAAGGTGCAGTCTGTCTAGATGGATAATTTCTTAGGGGCATGTTAGGTGAGAGAAGAATTGGTAAAATGAAGAATGAACGTGTTCGATAGTTGTGTGGTGTGACAAAAGAAGTAAATGAGTGTAATAAAGTTGTTTGGTCATATGGAAAGGATGAATGGTAGTCGATTGGTTAAGCGGTTGAATAATGGTGAGTATGTCTGGAATCGACCGGCTGTGAGCTGAAGAAAAGCTGGATTGAATCAGCAACAGTTTCTGATGGAAATTAATTTGAACTTAGCACAAGCGAAACGATTTGTGCATAATAAGAGAAAATGTCGATGGTTTGTGAGGGGGCATAATTGGGGGATTGGTCTATGGGGTGAACCCCAACATTTACGAGATGTCACGATGGTTGAAGCTTCACGGTGATTTATGACCGTGATGGTTTCCACATTTATATTATTATATAAGTATAATATATATATTCATATATATATATTATATATAATATATATATATATATTATATTATAATCTGATTCATATACACGGTTTCGCCAGAATGACGGTCGTAACATTACAGCGGAACGAATAAGTTTAGTAGCAAAAACATGCGAACGAATTGAAAAGAAAGCCCCAAATACCCATCAAATGTGCGAATCCCGTCTCAGCCATATATATTATATATATATATATATATATATTATATTATATGATATAATATATATAAATATATATATATATATACTATTATTTCGATGTGGATGGCTTTTTCGCGGGTAATCTATATGTGACAAATCCCGTTGAGTCTTCTAAAAGGACGAAATTTGGTTTAAGAATCTAATTTTCGGGTAATCTCTCGCTAAATTTGGCTACCAATCTGTCTAATCCTGTCTGTCTCCAATCTAAATAATATTAACTTATTTTCTCTCTCTCTCCAAATATATATATAATATTTATATATATATATATATATATAATATATATTACTATATATTAATATTATTCGATATATATTTATAATATATATCTATAATATATATGTATAGTCAGGTACTATTATTATATATACTCAGCTATTAGTCTCTTGATCATTCTAATCTTATATATATTTACTTTATATATTATTATATATATTATAACTGATGATATAATTAGAATTTAAATACACCCATAGGATATGATATTGAAATGCATACTCTTCCTATCAACGGTGAGCGTATTCTCACTTACACAGCATTTGTGCGTTATATATAATATTATGCATCATATGGTCGCTAGTGCACATTATTAATATCGCTTCTTCAGATTAGATATGCTAACTGGGATCCGTCTAAGTTATTATACTAGCTGCATTCAGTACTCTTGCTATAACTAGTAAGTATATATTGTCAATAATATTACTATATATATCTCTTACTATATTATAATATTATATTATATATATACTTATTTAATATATTATATATAAAATAATTATATATATAGGTTCCCAAGTAATTATGATACTATATATATATATATATATAATATATATATCATATATTTATTTTTTTATCACATCACTAATATATACTATATATATTATTTATATATATTATAGCATATCTTCCGTGCACTGTGTGAGTCCGCTTATCAGATCTTTTTTTTATCGACCTATCACTTTCTATTAAATTATATATAATTAATAATTTAAGTATGATACTAGGATACTGTGTAGTATATCGGATAACTAATTAAGTCACATTGAGAGATAATCGTGATAAGAATCTGAAGTTATTGAAAATCGGAAAGTGCGATGAATTAAGAATCGGCTTTTGATAGAGAATCGCGTTGTGCATAATTTTCAGAATACGGAATGCGTAATTTTTCGGAATTCGTATCAAATCGAGAAAATAATTTTCCATCAGAGGCATCAGCTAATTATTCTCTATCGGAATTTTTCAAAATGATTATTTACCGAAAGTATTACCGGATTTATATATATTATATATATATATATATATTATATAATATTATATTATTATATATATATATTATATATATATTTAATCATAATATATATTTATAATATTATATTATATATATATATTATATATATTATATATGATATAATATATTATAATATATTATTAATATAATATATATATATATATATATATATATTATATATATAATATTATATATATATATATATATATAATATATATATAATATTATATATTATTTTATATATATATATATATATATATATATATTTTATATATAATAATTATATATATATATATATATTATATTATATAATATTATATATATATATATATATATATATATATATTATTTAGTATTATATATATATTATTATATATATATATATTATAATATATTATTATATAATAGCTAATATTATATTATATTTATATATATACTATATATATTATATATATATATATTATATATATATTTATAATATCAGTTGGGCGCAATCCTAATCGGATTCGGATTCGGTTTCGAATCCGAAGGTGCTGGTTCGGATTCTTGATTCGAACATTTAACAATTTTTTAACATAGGATTCGGATCGGAGGCTCGATTCGATCGCGGCATTCGAATCCGAGTCATATTTCTTGTTTTACAGGATGTGCAAAAAATCATCAAAAGATATAATAAAAAAGCGAAACTTAGGAAGAAAATTGCGATCACCTTTTAGGGAACCATTACAATCAATTACCAATCAAGAGGCATTTTATTAATATTTTCTCTAATCGATAACGTCATGGGGGATAAAAGACGCTGTCGTCCAAATATTTCACATGAATACTAATATAATTAAAATAATTACTTTAATTTTTTGATAGCGATGGTATTTGTTATTATGAATAGTTAATAATTGAAATAGTTCAATATAACTTTTAAAAATTATAGGATAAGACAAGGCTTAAGAATTAAATAGTCATTTTCTTTAGTAGAATTAATTAATAGAATTAATTAATAATAATATAATATATATATTATATATATATAATATATAATTAATATATTCTATAGATATATAATATATATATATTATATATATATATATATATTATATTATATAATTTATTATATATATATATAATATATATACTATATTATTAATAGGGAAATTATTTAAATGGAAATAAATATGTATATTAGGCAGTAAAAAAAATTAAAATAAAAAAACAATTTATTTATAATATCCCATAAATATTTGAAAAGGAATATGTTCATTTTGGTTGGTTGTATTTATTTGTATAAAATCATTGGAAGGATTCGGATCCGGATTCGGATCCGGATTCGGCATCGGTTTCAAGCTTTTTATGTGGATTCGGATTCGGATTTCGATCAGGAAGCGTGCTGCGTTCGGATTTGGATTCGAACATTTCTACACACCCGGATTCGGATTCGGATATTCGAATCCAAAAGTTGACGGATTCGCCACATCACTGATATATATATATTTATATTTATATATTATTAATATTATAATTAATATAATATTTATATGATATATATATTATATTATATATATATATATTAATATATATATATATATAAATTAATAGCAAGATGACCAGAGACATAATTGAAACATTTTAAAAGATATATATATATATATATATATATATATATAATATATTATAAAAAACATATATATATATATATATATTATTAATATATTATATATATTATAATATATTTTATATATATATTTTTATAATTTATATATATATATATATATATTTATATATATATATATATTATATATTTATATTTATATAATTATTATTATATATATTATAAAAGGCCTAGTATTGACGAGATACCACAGTGAAGGTCTGCCGCAGTGTTGTGAAGAAATAGGAAAAAAAAATTTGTCTACAACGGGTTGGCCACTTGGCACTTAAGGGTTTGAAGGGATGGTATATATTTATTTTAACTTAACGCCATGTTCTTTAACTTAACTATATTCTGTTTCTGGCGCATGTTGCGCATTCTACATCCACCTCCTCGAGACATGTAGGGAGGATAAAGAAAGAAAAAAAATATATATTATATATATATAATTAATATTATATCATTAATATTAATATAATTATATAGCCTATATATATATAAATATATATATATATATATATATAATATATATATTATTATAAGAGTGATTGACCGATACATGTATCGGTGGTAATCGTGTCGCTTTTTGAAGTATCGGTATCGGCAATTTTGTGAGTAGTAGTATCGGTATCGGTAAAATTTACCGATACCAAACATTTTGTGCCTTTAAATTGTATATATATATAATTTATCATATATATTATTATAATACTATATATAATATTATTATTATATATATATATTATATATATTTATATATTATATTATATTATTATATATATTATATATATATATTATATATATTATAGTACTATCCAGTGTTATTTTTGGCATCTTGTGTATGACGTGTTTGCACTGTTTTTCCCGGAGAAATGTTGCTGCCAAACTTAAACAATTAATTTTTTTTGGTGAGGTAACAATTAAAAGTTTATTTTTTATCACAATATTTGCTATTTATTGTGGTAAAAAAAAAAAAATTTTGAAGGAAAAAAAACCATTATGTTTTTAGTAAAAAAAAATTTTAATTACATTATGTTCAAAAATTTCATAAGAGTACAATGAAAATAAAAAAAAAAATCGAAATCGCAACGTTTCTTTACTTTCGAACGTAGGAAAATGTGAGTGGGTTCGCTTTCGAAACAGCAGTTGAAAATTTTTAATTTTTGAAAAGAACTATCGCAATTGTCCGTAATTTCCTATCGCTCTGACCTAGACCGTTCTTTCGCTTGTGTCATTTGTGCTTGCGGAATTCGCTCGTAAGATATGTTACACAATTTTTAGCACGATTCGTGCAAAAATGACAGCGATTTCTTACGAATTTACTTTTGTTTACAACAATTGGAATCGACTGTTGTGATGGAGTCCATCGATTTTTAATAACAAATAAAAATCAAATGATTATATATTACAAATAATGATCTACTATTGTGAAGAGTTAATCTATTGGAAAAAATTAGATTTAAAGCTGATTTATTGAATGAAATTCATCAGATCAAACGGACCTACCACGCCGCTATATGTTTGATTTTACATTTTGTGGAAGCACGTCCCTTAATTCGTGCATTCTTATGATTTTGTCTTAAGTTTGACAAAAACAACGCAAAATCCGAGGATTTCTCACGTTCGTAAAGCACAAATGCAAAAACTAAAACTGCTGTTTGTTAAAGTAGTTTTCGTTTTTGGCAGTTTGGTGGCTTACGAATAAGAAGCTTGGGTTTGAATTCATTCTTTTGGTTGCAAACTATGCGCACAATCGTAAAAAAACGTGCGAATTTTTAGGACGTGTTACCCCAAAAGTGGTTAACAAAACACAATAATGGCGACGAGGTAGGCGTTTGCAATTGATGAATGTTTTTCATTCATGAAAAAACTTTAGATTCCTAAGTTCTTCCAAATTGGATGTTACTCCATTTCAATAGTTGTCAATTAATTGTAATATAACTATTTTGTTATGTTATTATTTTCTGTTTTTTCCAAACTCGATGGGATCCACCCTCCATCACAACAGCTGATTTCATTGTTTGTAAACGAAAGTAAACTTCGTAAGAAAATCGCGGTCTGGTTTTGCCGAGATTTTATCTAATATGTTGTGCAGTTATCTCAATACTTGTTATATTATATATTAAAATTGTGTTAAAAATAAATAAATTTCTTTATCTCTAAATTTTAAAAATATAATATATAATAATATATATTATATATATATATATTATTATTATATTATTATATATATTTATATATATATATTAATATATTATATTTATAAACATATATATATATATATATATTTGGTTCTGTGTGATCTTTTTGGCCTCTTACCAAAACATCTCTAGCAACTTCCTGTAAATCTGTGCTTCCTCCTCTTATTCGATTGATGGTTCTGTTCCTGATTCTCCAACTGAAAGGCCAATCTCTTTTGGCCTCCTATTTTCCTAACACTCACCCCTGGACGATTCTGGCTCATTCTCGTCCTACTCACCTCCGTCTCAGGTGTTCCTATGCCTTTGCCTGTGATTACATTTTCTCGGGCACGGGCTCCTGAAATCTATGAAACCTATGAAGGCGGGTGGCTCGGATGGCGTTCCTCCCGAGTTTTGAGGGAGTGCTTTCCGCGCTGGCCCCGCCCCTCGTTCAACCCATGTCTCTATGTTTCATTACTCACTTACCTCAGTGGTTGAAGCACGCACACGTTCCAAATCTTTTCCGAAAAAAAGAGCACTCTCTCTGATATTTCTAATATCGCCCTATAGCTCTCCATTGTTATTCTAATCTAAAGGATTTTTGAAACCCTTCTAAACTCTCATTTCTTAGATCATCTGAATCTCATTCACTTCTTTCTGTTCGCCGTAACGCTTTCGGCGCTCGGAGGTTACTGGCGATGATAGTTTCCTATTCTTACCTGATTATGGTTTTACCGGCCTTAGGGACTGGGGAGAACTTGCTGGTGGCGCTTGAAAAAATCCAAAGCATTTGACGAGGTATGGCACGCGTCACTACTCTCCAAGTTCCCCTCCTTTGAATCTTTGGGTTTCTCCCTTCTCTTTGCTTACTTAGTCTAGTTTTCTTTCAAATGCTCAATATCGTGTTGTTCATGGGGCGACTTCTTTTTCTGTCAATAAGTTGGTGTTCGTAATGGTTCTGTCTTATCTTAACTGTATTTCTAATTTTGCAGCATGGACTCACCGTGCACATCAATCTATCACCCATATGCCGCATGAGCTCGACCTTCATTCTTTACTCATTCATTCTTACTCCCCCTATTTACTATCTAGATTGCCTCTCGTCTTATTCTTTCCGATTTCTATTCTCGCGTGATCTGGATAGAATTTAAAATATTGTGAGGCTTGTTGAAAATACAGATTCTTACAATGGTGCAGCGTTTACAAAATTGTTCAATAATAGACTTTCTAGCTTTCTATCTACTTTCGCGGTTTCTTATCGTCTCTCGTTGACAATATAAACATCTTTGGCCTCAACATAAACAAAAAATGTCTGGAAACCTCACATCACACGTTGCTTAGGGCGCCTTCAATTGAAACTGGAGTCTGTTTGGACTGCGAGGACTTTTTTCCTTCTCAGTTACTCCAGTTATACAAGGGCCTCATCCGCCCTTGTATGGAGTAATGCTCTCTTATCTGGGGGCTATCGTTTCACCCGTTTTTTGGATAGGGTCGAATCAGAGGCTAAAAGGCTTATAAACTGTTCTGCTACTTTCCACTTCACTTGACCCTTTAACACCATCTTCTATTTTAATTCAAAGACTGAAATTTTATCGTATAGTCGAGTTTCTTATCTCATCATACTACAGAACTTGTAATACATCTGAAAGTATTTTTGCAACATTTCATCCAGTCCTCACATAAAAGATTGACTAAACTCCCTACGCTTGGCGCAGTTTCTATGACTACTCTGTAAAATAATTATTTACACAAATGTACACTTCACTGTTACTTATTAGGTTTCCGAGGAGGATCTGAGGAATATGGATTGTAATGTAAACCTTTTTTAAATTAACTTTTTTATTTTTAAACTTTTTAATTTTTTAGGTTTAATATATGTAATGGTTATTATATATATATATATTTATATATTATATATATAATATAAAATTATTAAATATATATTATATTATTAATATATATATATATATTATATATACTATATATACTTATATATATATATATATATATCTATATATAATATATTATATTTGTAAATTATCATATATATATATATATATAATATACTTATAATATATTATATATTATATATCCTGTATATATATATATAATATAATATATATAATATATCATATATAGTATTATATATATTATATATATTATTTTATATATTAATTATATATATATTATATATTAATTATTATATATATTAGTATATATATAATATATATATATTAATAATATTAATTTAAATTCAATTAATATATTATTACCTTATGATTATACCTTTATATTTTGAAAATTTCTATTGTAAATAATTATACTTAATACCAAAAATTGTACTTCCATATATGCCCTCTATACCGTATATATATATATATAGTTTATATTGTAGTAGTACCTATATTATCACAATTGTTTTATTAATTACTTGTGTGATAGACTTATATTTATTAATATTTTTAGAGAAATAAATTACCTTCGAGTATATATTAATACGTATAAATTAAGTATATATATATTTAATATATTAAATAATATAATATCTAATATTTAATATTATATATAATATTAATATATATATATATATATTATTTAATATATAATATTAAATATTATTAAATATATATAGACTCTGTACAATATGAATATTTTTAGTTCTACATGTTTAATATGAGAGTAAATATAAAATATTATTGTCAAGAATTTATTTTTTTTTTTTCAATTTTTTTTAATTAAAATAAAAATTTGCCTTATTTGCAGATTTTTATTATTTAATTATATTTTCATTTATTACTAAATAAATATTAATTAAATTTAAAATATCCAATACTTTCACCTAAATATATATATATATTACTATAAATAAATAAATAAAATTCAAATGGCTGCTTAACGGCGGATGTATATAACCATATTGTGCAGAACTAGCTAAAAGGAAGGAATAACTAACACCATTTTCCATTGCTAAATCTCTCAAAAAAAGTTGTTAGAAATGGAAAATTTATTTCTGACCATATACCTGTTAAGGTCTTTTCCTATTGACTCATATCGGGAAATAAACTATTTGCAAATTATACGGGCAAATATTCCATTTATATCAACGTATGAAAACTTTAATAGAGGGTTACTTTACTCTATACACAAATAAATGAATTAAAAACATTATAAATGACTAAAAGAGGGCATCCAATAAGGAAATTTAAAGTGGACCCGGTGGAAAGAAGAAAAGGGTTAAAAGACAATAAAATACATTATAAGAGAATATATAGGATCTTCAATTACGGTAAGTATTATTTCAGGAACCATCTAAAAAGGTGTATAGGAATAAACTAATGGAAGCTCCGTAAGTCATTTGTGCTACAAGCTAACAACTTTGATTGGGTTCTTTCTTTAACAAATTAACACCATATTTTTTAAAATATGAGTCAGAAGGTAAGGTTAAGACTCTAAATCCATACGAATTATTCATCATTTACTTGATGAGAGAAATGATCGCAAGTGGATTTGCATTACCTGATTATTCAATAGTTTTGATACCGACAATTTGGTGTCTTCAAGAAGAATCGCGATCTGGTGAAGTTCGGAACTTCGGCAATTTTAAGTGAGATTCTAAGGTGAATACAGGGGTTCGGAATCGTCATCGCGCTGGAAAGTTATTTTGAACTACTGTTCTCCCATCACTGGAATTGTTCTGGTTATTTGATGTATATATTATTTATTTTCTTTACCTATATTAGTGTCTAAATAACGTTGGGTATATATAATTGAGTAATAAAGTAAGATGAAAGAACAGAAGAATAAACAAAATTAGAGCTGCAATTTTTATAATATAGGTTCTTTGACATAAATTCAAATATGTGTTAATATATTGAATTGTATAAATTTTACTCATTTATATAGCTTAGTATGTAAATATATATTATTATGTTATTAAGAAAATAGACACTCACTAATTTTCTCAAATCTTTTTAATTAATAATATTTTTAAAGGAAAAATTTGAAGTTAATAAGTTTAAAAGAAACTAAATGTTACTTACATAAAATAATTTACGATAAAATATATTTTTAATATTTCTATTTGACTGAAATAGGTGAGCCATTTTTACAGAACAATATATCACCCTGTTAATAAAAAAATTTATTTAATGAGTTCGAGGGTAAAGTTTAGGGGTGTACCGGCCGTAAAAAAATACTACAAACTCTCGTCTACCACCCCAAAGTGTAGGATACGGTATAGTTGCACAAGATTTGTCGCGTGGATAAGGCTAAAAAAGGCACTTTCCCGAAACCATAATAAGGCCGTCATAATTCTTCCCGCCTCTATTTAATTTTAGTCCCGGTACTATTATCCTCAATTTTTATACCGCGAGGATCAATTAAATTCATCAGTGATTTGCTACTTTTTATAATTACGGCTTTTTGAAAAACGGAAAAGAGTAACGGAGCCAGGATACAATATAATGTCGTTAGGAAATCCCGGCGCTACAACCTAAATCCGCCCTTAATAATCTTGGTGTATTTTTTGCATTTTGGCCTTCTTTTAGCGTACTTTTACTTTAACGTTTTTTGTCCATAATTTTCATGGTCAAATATTATCCCAATCTCCGGAGTAAGATTTTGGGATTTTCCCTCAAATGATCAGCCCGGCACGGCTCAAAATCTGATGAATAAATGATTGGAAAATTTCCAAGTCAGCTGCCGACATTACTGGAATTTTTTTTTAATCTCCTTCCAAAATGGTTTTCATAGAATTTTTTATTGCCTTTGGACGATTGTCAAGGGCTGCCAAATGGTTGAAAATCCCAAAATCCTTTCCGGTGATTGGGGATTCTTGACATGAATTATGGAATTCAAAAACGTTTTAAAAAAAGTTAGCATAAAAAAAGCTGTTCCAAAATGCTAATAAAAAAGACTTCAAAAATATTTAATTCGCGTATTTAGGAAGCGCCAGATTTCAACGACCAGAAATTCTAGGCTTTCCGTTACTTTTTCCGTTTCAAGCGCGTTAAAAAAGTAGCCAAAATAGTAAATTAAAAAATTGTTAAAAAATTTGCGGTCAAACATTAAGTACACAAATAATGAGTGCAAAATTTAAACGGATAATATTTAGAGTGTGTCTTAAAGATTTATTTAAGCTCTCGAACAATAGTATAGAATCTTCTCCGTTAACATTTTGCAAGTATTTACGTACAACCATTTCTATCTTTGAATGGATGCAATTTTACGTTAACAAGACAATTTATACATTTATCATAAAGTACTATAAATATATAATTTTTAAAATAATAAATGAATATAATATATAATTAATTTAACCAGTTCGACCTCAAACGTATATATTATTAAAATTTTTACATATCTTAATTATTTTAGACCTCATAAGAAGCGGCCCAATAAAGTTATATCCGAAGATATTTGTTGTTTTCCATTTATGTGTATTTTAATAAGGTTAGTGAGCTAAGAATATATAAACTAAAGAATTATTTTTGTAGGCTATCGTGTGTGTATGAAATAATAATATATATTAATTATTTAATAAATATTATGATTTATTATATTTATTATTTATTAAGATATGCTAAATATGTATAATAATATAAAACTCGAGATATTTTATTTTTTAATATTGTAAATATTAAATAATACATTAAAATATATAAATTCTATATCGTCGCTTGAGAAGCAAAAGCATTTTGGAAAAATGATAGTTATAAGGTAATATTTTATATATTATATATTATTTATAAAAATAAATATCGTTACGGTCCTTAGAATACTTTCTTAAATGAATTCGTGTAAATGTTTCCATCTTAATTAAATCAAGATATGTCCAACAATTATATATCAAAATGGTATTAGATTCTAACAATATAATATCGTTCGGTGAAAACGGGACCGTTATTCTAAGTGAAATCAAGGAACCCATCGATCGAAATTAAAAGAGATCGTGCTCTAGAACACAAAGGCTTTCCCGCTCTTACTCCCTCTTGACCCGACTAACGCGACGATAACGCATAGAAAAGAATCCAATGTCTTTGGAGGTTATAGTGGTCTGCTCTGTGCATTGGAGGATTTGACCCATTATGTACGCAATCCTTAACAGAGCCTCAGTCTCTCACTATTGCTCCTCGGTAATACATGTAGAGTTGAATAGATAGAACGTCTTTGCGCAGATATTGATTGCCCTTTTAGGTCTATAATTTTGCACATATAGTAGAGAAAATATTAAATACTAATAATAGTTATAATAATATAAATACGTATGTATATATATATATATATATAATATATATATATAATTTATCAAAATATTCCTGATTACTGAACAATATTCTTCAAATAAGATTGTTAGACTTATATGAAAATGTGAGTGAGATCGAAAAAGTGGCGAACCCTATTTTCTTATATAAATGTTAAAATAATGAACAATATAATATTTATTGAATAATAAAATTATTTATATTATTACCATATAGATATTTATTTCTAACATACTATAAAGTATATAATGTGTCCAATTATACTCTAAAGACTTAGTATTATCATATATTGTTATTAATGGTGGTATTAATTATGATGTGATTATTGGTAAACTTATCTTTACAGCAACGCTTAAAGCTTTTAAAGCTATTTTTATATAGTCTTAAATTATAAAGCAATTAGCGTCCAAATCCAAGCGAGCTAAATACGTTTTGGATTTATTTTAAAATATATGGATTTATTTTATCCCCAACTGACCTATACACGAGGTTATATGATAAAAATAAAGTTAAACCTAATAAATAAAAAAAGAAATTAAAGTCAAAATTGGGTGAATGAAATTCTTCCTTCAGTCTGTATCGTATTATAATAAATTTGTGTCTCTTCTAATTATTCATCCTACTGTAATGATTAAATGAAACATGGAATTCTTATGATTTCGCAAAGACTTGGACACAACTAAATTCAGGTAACAGGTTTATTTAGGATGGGATATTGAAGTCCATATAGGATAAAATTATTTTAATTCAAATATTCAATAAATAAGGTAAAATATTTTGATGTATTGTTTTTATGTCTATGAATGCTAAAGTCATGCCACACATGTTCGGTACCCAAAAATTGTGCAGAGACAAATATGGATAATATTCATTAGTAACTTATTAATACTTAATAACATACTTTAATTGCTTTGCGCTATATTTATGATTTTTCTTTTTATGTATTGGTATATTATTCTAATAATGTTTTTATTATTCCATAGGTGTTCTTTTATATGGAGTCTTGTATTTTTGTGAAATTTTGAAATTTGGGTAAGTCATAAAGTATAAAAGTTCCCTACAGGTATGGAAAGCGGTTAAGCAAAGTGAAATAAATACACTTGAAAAGAAATTCTTGCCGCTTAAACATGCCTTCGCTTTACAGCCAAATCGAGATTTGGTATTTAAAGAATTCTATAGTATAGAACGGTTACATATAAATAAACATGGCATAATCTCCTTGCTGAGTGTGTATTGCGAATCTTTTTCTTTTTAGATAGATGTGACAAAATTCAGATACAGCGTAATTGCCGAACCTCTGGTCGGCCATGGGCTACTTACTCATCCAGGACTACCTTCTTCCACTCTAAAGGTCCCATAATTAGAGGGCAGATGTACCCGTAATATAGAGAGTTAGATACAATTAAATCAACATTTGATTGTAGCCTTCAAAAAAATTTCATATATATGATATTAATTATAATTATAATATATATATTATATTATTATAAATATATTATATGATATTAATTAATAATATATATATATATATATATTATAATAGCGTCCATATAATCTATGATTATACTAGATTTACGTTTAAAATGATTATAAGAATGGGTTGCAAAGCCAACTAAATTGATCCACCAGTTAATTTAAGCCGAATAAAATAAAAATTTCGATTTTATTTATTATTATTATTTATTTTTATTATTAATATTATTATAATATTTGCCCCACATAATTAATAATGCATCATTATGTTGATAATTTGAGATTGATACGTAAAGATTGAAAATTACGTTTATATTTTGCTTGTCATAGTGTAAAGTCCTGTTCTTTTAAGAAAAAGAAAATTTTTTGATTTAAATGATTAGTTATTATTATCTATTTATTTATTCTAATACGATTATTAATGTATATATTATTTACATGGTGAAGGTTGAAAGAGATGATCAGGGCCCTGCATCGTTATTCAAACGTACGCTATGTACAATATATATGAAGATTGGTTTTTGGAAAAAAATGATATGAGATAATATGATCACATTTTATAAAGAATTTAAATAAGTAATAATTAAGTGATAAATTTTACCCTAAAGTGTCCCATTATTGTGTTTAAAATTTTAAAGATTTCTGTAAATAATGCCATTAAATGGCTATGTAAAATTTTAAATTGGATATTTTAAGCATTATTAAGTTAAGTAAGATATGAAATTGGGGACCACGGGCGAAAGATTGAATGAAGTAATTATCCTTTATTAAAGCAGCTCACTTCGATTCCTTTTATGTTATTGTTTCTTTCCTTTTGAATATTAATTATGGAAACAAAATTGAGTGGAGAAACAGAAGTTGAAAAATTAAGAAAGGAATTCTGTAGGATTAAATATGGCTAAAGTCCCAATCAGATGAACATTCACTAAAATTAATAATATTATAATGTTCGGTTTTTGTCTAATTAGGGAATTTCTTTTCTGGCGAATTTGAGTTTTATTACGTAAAATTGGTATAATTGTCCGTGTCAGTGATCAAGGTTTAAATTCAGAGGAATAAGAATCGGAACTGAACTTAGCGCGCGTATATACGGCAGACTAACCGGGGCGATTGGTATCCTAACTCGCGAATTAATGATAAAAACTAATCCGCCGAAAACTTCACTTTATGAGCTCAAATTGTGTCGAGACGACATGCGATTAATTCTTAAGCTTAATCGTCTGGCTCTCCCTTAGAAGCGTGTTATCTATACGGCCGTCAATTATATAGACCGAGTAGGGTTTAAAAAGGTTTCAAAATATTGTTATTGATACCTATTTAAATTATAAGTGATTACCTAATTAAGTATATTATATCCTATTAATAATTAATGATGAAATATAACTATGTAATTAGGGTCATATAATCAAAGTTTGTCTTATGTGTGCAGGAATTTTATTAACTAACTATAAATAAATAGGTTTAATGACTTATTTTTTTAATGATTATTAAGGCTTAATATATGGCTTAGGCACCCGTGGGCTTTGATTGGGGACTCAAAATTCTAAAAGGGGTGGTGAGAGAGCTTATGTCTTGAAAGTGATAAATTACCTTTACCTATAGTGAGTCTTAAGTAGTGTTAACCTTATATACTTAGTCATATATATTGATTTATATATTGTATATATATATGGATATATCTCGTAACCGGTGCCTACCCTATAGAGGGTACCCCCAGATTATTATCCCCACTTCTGCTGGACAGGGAAGCCCTGTGTGAGGTAGAAAGCTCATATTAGTACCCAGAAAGCTGATTAGGACACTAATGATAAGAGTATGTTCCATAAT
>JABUQX010098008.1:47500-54767 GCA_015478945.1 Trachelipus rathkii | reverse complement strand
TTGTTGCTGTTACTGGTTCAATCGGTTTGGGTGTTTATGCGTTTTCCATTTATCGTGAGCGCTTCGCGATTTCGTGCGCCAACCTATGGTTATGATGAGATTTTTTGTTGTGAAATGTTAATGTAATGTAAGGAATTCGCGGATAAACCATCGTTGTACAAAATTTCAAGGAAGAATTTATGAATAAGTTTACGTTTTGCTTTCGCATTGGTCGCAAACGGATTAAAGGCATTAATCTGTGTGGAACTTTTGTTAATGTTAACTGTTTATTCAGCGCGTGCATTTAAGTTTGATAGTTATGCAATTCAAACTTTGGTTTATATGATGCTGTGTTAACTATTATTATAGAAACAATTTGTTATATTTAACATATATTCGCTGTTTAGGTATACAAAGAACTCATTTTGTGCTATGTTTATTTGAAATGATACTCCAATGCGACGTAAATCAATAGTATTAATGTAAAAATTAACAATGATATATAGAATATGCTTGAAAAAGTGTGAATAGGTTACATTTTGCCATACAATGCTAGGTACTTTTGGTGTTGTTAAATTATTTAGAAATCTAAAACAAATTGTTCTTATGTCTGTTGAAGTAGTACATTGTTTTTTTGTCATTTATTGCATTATATTCTTGGTTCTGGTAATGTTCAAAGGAATGAATTGTGAAAACAATATTACGTTAGATACATTCGTTGGTTAGTATAAAGAACTATTTTTTGTACTAAGTAACGTAATGTTACTCGACTCTGACCCACAGATATTCGATAGAGAGATCAAAAAGGAACATGGAACCAGGATGGGTAGGGAGAGGCAAGGGAGGGGACGGGTGGTTCCAGTTCTGATTGCTTTAAATTCCGGTGGCTCTTACACTACCAAGATATTTTAATACAAAGACTTATTTAAGTATCTTTGGATAAAACTTTGTTTATTTTATGTTATGTTGGATAAAACTTTGTTATGTTCGCACATATTTGCTGCGGATTATGATCTTTAGGTAAGGTTATGATAAATTTTTTGTTAAATATTACTATGATAATGTAAAAGCTTTGTTGCGTTAGCATATAGTCGTTGGTCTGTGTGATATGATAATCGGACAGGTTATGATACATTTTTGCTAATAGTTACTGTTGATGCGCACAAGTATATTGAGATCAATACTGAAAAATATGAATAGGTTGCGTTTGCATGCGATGTCCTTCCATACCACGGGTGTTAAGTGCTGAACTTTATTTAATGTGGCTACTTATTCATTTCTATAAAGGTATGTCAGGTATGTCGTTGTACTATTTTCTTGGACTAGTTGATGCTGTTTGCTTTGTGATGAAAACACATTTGCATTCGAATATACTCATTGATCTATTATGATAATTACACACGGTTGTGGTAAATTTTTGTTAAATGTTATGTTAATGTAAAAATATCAGTGATATGTTAGAAAAAGTGTGAATAGGTTGCGTCTTTGTATGCTTTGTTAATTACTTTACTGTTGCTTCCACGTCTTGGGAACTTTAATTAATGTTGACTGCTTATTCATGTTTGAATCCTTCCAAGTTTGTCGTTTGTGGGTTCTTCTAGTTCAGATATTCATTCTAATCTTTATTAACCGTGGCTTTAATTTCACATTTAGGTATACTTTCAATTGATCTGTATGATATTCTGGTTTAGGTAATTTTTGTTTAATCTACTATGTTAATGCTTAAAATACTCGATGAAAAAAAGTCTGGAATAAGTTTAAATGCTGGGTACCACTGCTGCTTGCTAGGGTGTATGGAGACTTTGTTAATGTTGACTGCTATTCATGTTTAAGATGTGTTAAGTTTGTCGTTTGTAGAGTTCTTTCGCGTTCAGATGATGTTAAATGTGAAATCTTTTATTGTGTGAAACTTTGTTACGTTTAGGTATGCTCATTGACCTGTATGATAATTACACATGGTTGGGGTTTAGGTTTTGTTTAATGTTGTTATGTTAATGTAAAATATCAGTGATATGTTAGAAAAAAAAGTGTGAATATAGGTTGCGTCTTTGTATACTTTGTTAGTTACTTCACTACTGTTGTTAAGAATGGAACTTTGGTAATGTTGACTACTTATTCATGTTTAAGATGTGTGTTAAGTTTGTCGTTGTGGGTTATATTCATAGTTCAGGTGGTGCTAAGAAAGCTTTATTAATGTGGAAACTTTGTTACGTCAACATATGGTGATCTTTGTATAAGACTTGTTTGTATTCTGTGTTATCAAAATAGTCCTGAAATATGACAGATGTGATCGTGATCACAACTAATGAACTGGTAGGTGGCCGGATGCTGGCTGGACGGTGGTTTGATTCTGATTTACTGATTTAGAGATTATGTAAAACGACTACAAATTTTAAACTAAAATTTAGATGCTTTGTCAGACTGAATCAATGCAGTCCACTACAGATCATGGGTCAGGGTTGGATGGTGGTTTGGTTACTGATTTACTGCTTTAGGGTAATAGCCAAAACGTAAATTTGTAGTTATAAACAAAAATAATAGAAATTTTTTATTTATTTATTTTTTTTTTTTTATTTATTTAGCCTATTTTTTTCTTGATTAGTTTCGAAATCTAAAGATCCAATAACATATATAAAGGAACTTATAACATTGTTTATTTATGCAGTGTTTATTAACTGTTTCACCAGTGGCTCCAGCATAGTGCCAGTATCCACCCTCTGAATCCTTCTCCTACTCCTCCTTCCTCCATTCTTCTCTTTTTCTCCTTCCTCCTTCTTCCTTCCCCCATCTTTTTCTTTTCTTCTCTTCTTCTACTGTTTTGCATTCCATGCATTTTCTTTATTCTTTTCCAAAGGGAGACCCCCCCCCTCCGGAGGTCTCTGAACTCGAAACCGAATCCGATTCCCAACTCCTGCCTCCCGACTCCCTACTCCTCCATCACCTTCACCAGAGTTTCAATCTTCTACGGCCGACATTTTCATTTTTTTTTTGGGGGGTGGGATGCCCAGGGCCCTCAGAATAACTTCGTACCACAACAAGGGAGTTGCATCGCATACCCGCAAATTTTTAACCCCAATACGGTAACTCTAACCATGTAGATATATATCAGAGGGGAGTGTGGAAGGAAACCTTCGTAAATCTTTATAACATTGTAAGTAATGATGAGGTAATTCAAACCTAATTGAATTGTCATCGCGTTGTACATCTTTAAACGTGATAATAATAGCTAAAAATAATAGCTAATATAAAATTAATGAAGTAGCCAATAATAATAATAATGTAATAATAATAGCCAATAATATGTCATGTAATAATATTAATACGCTATTCATGGCAATAATAATAGTATGTGTATGCGCACGCGCATGCGCTCACGCGCTGACGTAATCTCGTCCGCGACGAGATTACGTCATACCTCTGGATGAAGCAACAATCTCGGGTTTGGAAGGCCAAAGGAATAAACATAGGGCGTGGCGGCTCGCTCGGGGGGTGGCCCTCCTCTTCATCCTAGAGACTTGGGAATTTGCACGGTTTTGAGCTTAGCCATACACAAAACACATGTTGGTTTCAGACCCTATGGATTATAGCACTTTTGGGAAAAAATTCTTGGGATACACTTGGGGTCTTTAATACTGCTAATATGAAATACTAAAATCCTAAAATCTAAATCTAATTTGTAATTTTAATTTTTTTAAATCTAGTGTTAAAATAATTCAATTTAATTTAACTGAAGAAACCGGTCAGGATCTAAATAATATAAATATGCCTCATACTGCTGCCAATTCTTCTCTAGATTATTATTAAAATTAAATGAATATCAGAAGAAAATATTTGGGGAATTGGAAGTAAAAAATTAAAACTTTGGTATTATTATTATTCCATTCATTCCATTCCATTCCATTCCATTCCATTCCATTCCATTCCATTCCATTCCATTCCATTCCATTCCATTCCATTCCATTCCATTCCATCCATTCCTATTCCATTCCATTCCATTCCATTCTTCCATTCCATTTATTTATTTATTCCATTTATTCCATTATTCCATTATTCCATTATTTTTTAATGATTGCTTTAATAAAATTTTCCATTATTCCATTATTCCATTATTTTTTAATGATTCCATTCCATTGTTATTCCATTGTTGTTGTTATTCATTCCTCTTCCCCACTCATTATAATGACATTATTGTAGTTCTTCATTCATTCAAATTTATTCCATTCTAATTATTATTCCATTCCATTCCATTCCATTCCATTCCTTGTCCATTTATTATTTGTTATTTATTCCATATTATTCCTTCATATTCTTAGCTAACTATTATTATTGTAGTATTATTATTATTATTATTATTATTATTATTTATTTTAATATCATCATCCTCATCATTTTAATATTCTGGATATATTTTTGGTGTTGTTAACTTTTCTAACCTTCAAAATTATCTGTTTAGAATTGATATATTTAGTATTGATAGTTTATCTTGTAAATTTTCGTGCAGTAGTAGGGAGTAGTTGTAAATGCTGCGAAAAAGGTTCTTACATTCATGCGTCATACGAATGAGTAATTACACCCAGTTTTGTTAACATCATTTATTATTGTAATTAGTGACTTGTTATGACATAAACTATAATTATAATTTTTCTTTGAAACATATTAAATCAAAATATTATGCTAAATTCATTTTTTAAGATTTGTGTTTCAAACTTCCGCATTGCAATTCTGCCAAATTGAGAGTTTAATTGAACTTTAGAAATTGTATAGAGTAATGATATGGTTGAATGAATTAATTATTTGGCCAGGATGTTGTTGAATATTGTGTAATAAAGCATTTTTAATAACAATTTTCTGTCAGTAATGCGAAAATTTTCCTATTGTGTTGATATAATTTTTTTCAAGCTATCAATTAAACTTCCTATTAAAATCTTAGGTTTTGCACCCTAAGCCCACATTTCAACGAAGAGTTTCACAAGTGGAAAACATAAGTTGAACGCTGTCAGGTAGCCTTTATTATTTCCTAAGGTTTTTAACTATAAGTGTTCCTAAGTCTTTTAGCTAAAAGTGTTACTAAGTCTTTTAACTATGAGTGTTGCTAAGTCTTTTAACTATATGTATTCCTAAATCTTTAAACTATAAGTGTTCCTAAGTCCTTTAACTGTAAGTGTTTCTGATGTTCATAGGAAAAAAAGTTTTTAAAAATTGTTTAACTATTTTTATTGAAGGAAAATTGCGGACTAATCTTTAACAATATTCTCTGTCGATTTAGTTACCACATTACAACATTTAAGAATTCAAATAAAATTCTGTTAAAATTCTATTAAAATTCTATTAAAATTCTATTAAAATTTATTCCTCCTAATTAAGATATTTAAAAGGTATAAAAAATAAGTTAAAAAAAAAAGAATGTTAAAAGTAAAGAATAAAAATAAAACACATTTAATAAATAACTATTTTTAATAATAATAATAATATTTAATAAATAAATCTATTTATAATTAATTTAGTTGTTTATTATTCTTATTTATTTTTCATATTTTATTTATTCAAATTTTCACTTTAATTTTATTCTAAACGATTCTTAATTTAATTTTATTTTAATTATTAATTGCTTTTATTGATATTATTTACTTTAAATGTGGAAAGTTCTTGCAGCTGCTGCACTCATTATTATTATTATTATTATTATTATTATTATTATTATTATTATTATTATTATTATTATTATTATTATTATTATTATTATTATTATTATTATTATTATTATTATTATTATTATTATTATTATTATATTATTATATATTATATTATATTTAATATTATATATTAATATATTTAATATTAATTAATATTTAAGTTTAATAAACCTCACCTAACCTCCATAATCTCACCTTAACATATCCATCCTTTTATTTTTCTATCTGATAGTTAGTTAAGTTAGATGGCTATGATTTATGATACCAATATAAACGTATCTCATCTTCATAACTCATCACAGCTCATTCTCATCTCTATGATACCCATTTACGCTTCTTATACTTTACAAAATTCAATTCTAATACTCATTACTATAGAATCTATCCACTATTACCATATTATGATATAGATTTAAAGTGTAATTATTTACCAATTTTACTGCCAAAAATATATCCGACGCTATTATAGATAACTATATCCTAATCAAATAATATTATATAACTGATAATTAGATACATACATACCTTACTAACCTATAATACCACAATACCTTAATAACATAACCTTCATTATATATGCCATTAACTCCATAATTACAGCAAACCACTACTATACTCTATTCACTATATATTCAAGCGTACATTAAATAGGTGATTAATGTACTAAATAAGTATATAATAATCAGTCAATAAAACAATATATTTAATATATCAATTAAACTACTAATAAATCTATTACATGAAACTAATACTCTTCATAGTATTTGGAAAATAACGTAATACCCCACTAACCTAACTCTGAATATAATGAAATATACTATTACTAATATAAATCATTATTTGAGTACTTAACCTATTTGTATACTTACCCAAATACCATATAACTTTTCATAATTATATTTATAGAAATCTAAATATATTAAGCAAATTGAAATATAGTCAAATATTTGTATAATAAAAATACAAAATAATCTTCAAACATTTATTTCCATATATTAAATCATAACCCCCTATTATTATAAATGTCTAGTTCGAAAAGCGGATAAACAATTTAATTTCCTTTGATCAAATAAGGGACTATAAGGAATCCTATATTCGGAATGGCATGTTTGCCCTAAGAAAATATATGATACATATTCTAAATGAGAGATCCTTAAAAAATTTCCTGTCTTGCACTCCTATTTTATTCAGAGTATCCTATACTCGATAATATATTATCAATAAATAAAATATTGTCATATTCCCCCACTGACCTTTCCAATCGTGGGTCCATTGACCTGTATATAGCACATTAGCTAAAATAAGGATTATATAAATAATTAAAAATTAAAATGTTGTAAAAAGTTTCTAAAGTAAAAATTAATAAAAAGGGGAGATGATTATATTTGAAAAAATTTTCAAACTGTTTTACTAATGTATTTTATTATAGTAATTTGAAACTATTTTCATAATTTGAGGCTAATGTAATTCTTAAAATTATTGAAAAAAAGATTTGTTATACTGGAGTAAAAATAACCAATAATAATTATAAATATATATATATTATATATATTATATATATGATATATATAATATACTATATATATATATATACT
>JABUQX010098008.1:40000-42500 GCA_015478945.1 Trachelipus rathkii | reverse complement strand
AATATAATAATAATAATAATATAATAATAATAATAATAATGAATGAAGAAGAAGAAGAAGAAAGAAGAAGAAGAAGAAAAAGAAGAGAGAAGAAGAAGAAGAGGCAGAGGACGGCAAGAAAGAAGAAGAAGAAGAAGAAGAAAAGAAGAAGAAGAAGAAGAAGAAGAAGAAGAAGAAGAAGAAGAATTTTAATTGTAATTGTAATTGTAAATATAAATGTAATTTTAATTGTAATTGTAATTGTAATTGTTATAGTAATTGTAATAGAAATAGTAATTGTAATTGTAATTGTTATGGTAATTATTATAGTAATAGTAATATTAAAGCATTAATAATAATAATAATATAATAAAAAAATACATATAATATAATAATGAATAATAATATAATAATAATAATAATAATATAATACTAATAAAATTAATAATTAATAATATTAAAACCCATTGTTAACCATGATGATTGAATGATTAGGTTATTTATGAAAAATATAAAATTATCACTCAGAATTCTTTATAAATATACATAATAATAATTAATAATATAATAATAATAATAATAATAATACAATAAGTAAATAAATAATAATAATTAATAATAATAATAATAATAATAATAATAATAATAATAATCATAATAATAATAATAATAATAATAATAATAATAATAATAATAATAATAATAATAATAATAATAATAATAATAATAATAATAATAATAGATAAGTAATTAATAATTAACAATAATGAAACGGAATAATATAATAATAATATAATAATAATAATAATAATTACTTATTCATACTTCATATAATAGTTGTTTCATCCTTTTTACGAATGTTTAAAATGTATCAGTTTTAAGAGACAACACCAGATTCTCAACAGGAAATCACCCGAGAAATTTTCTTTCCTATCCAATCTCCTAATAAAAGTTTTTGGACTCACTTCGAACTTTTTTTCGAAAATTTTTTTTTTTTTTTTTTTTTTTTTTTTTTTTTTTTTTTTTTAAATTACCTTTTTATCTTTTATCGGTTTCAAAACATCAAAATATTAGAACTCTTAACACTGAACTAAATCAACCTAACAGCATCATTTAGCACTAACTAAGGTAAGGAAATTGTTATGACTTTAATAATAATAATAATATAATAATAATAATAATAATAATAATAATAATAATAATAATAATAATACATAATAATAATAATAATAATATAATAAAATAATAATAATAATCATAATAATCAAATAATAATAATAATATATAATATAATACATAATAAATAATAATAGCAATAATAGATAATAATTAATAATAATAATAATATAATAAATAATAATTAATAATAATGACTATAATAAAATAATAATAATCAGATATTAATAATAATAATATAATCAACTAATAATGTGATGTGTTGCTTTGTGTTGAGCTAAGGCCGGTTTATATTTTCTGGATTTCTTTCTAGAGAAGAAATTTTCTTTAATAATTATTCTATTTTATCATTATAAACTGATTGATTTAATTGCAATACCGAGCTTTCGTCCGTATACTTCGAATATTTTCAAGAAATAATTTTATTTATTTAGATATTAACAATTTTGATAAAATAAATATCGTATAAACTAATAACAAAAATAAATAAAATTAGTAATTTTTATTTAAAAATGTCTAAAAAATTGGACATTTCATTATATTTTATATTTATCACGTCTATGTTTCCTTAAGAGCAATGATTCCCCAAGGCCCAATTCATAAAAATTATTTTTCCTTGTTATGAGGAGAAGCTTCTTTTATTTTGTATATCGGGATTGTTGTGGTGTTCTTCTTTAAAATGTTGAAATGCTTTACTCGGCTTATACTTATGTTGCGACATTCTTATATTGAGGGTAAAACTGAAAATATTAATCAGAAAACAGAGGAAGGAAACAAATTAAAATTAATTTTAAAGATCATATTAAAGCAAAAGACGGGAAGAAGCTTATGTTAAGACCTTACTATAAGCCATTAAAACTGAGCTCTTGCTTAGTCATTCGTGAAGCGCATTCGGTTGGAGAGAGTAGTAAGGTTGTGTACCGATTTCAACGGTCTGAAAGTGGATGTAACGACTTTCATATCGGATGCACAACGAAAACTCTCAACATGAGAATGTCGCAAGATAAGTATAAACCGAGTAAAGTATTTCAACATTTTAAAGAAGAACACCAGAAAAATCCCGATAACAGCATAAAAGAAAGCCTCTCCATCATAACAAGAAAAAATGATTTTTATGAATTTCGCCGCGGGGAATCATTGCCCTTAAGGAAACATAAATCAGTGATAAAGGTAAAATATAATGAAATATCTAATTTTTTAAACATTTTCAAATAACAAAAAAGTCAATGTGCTTTGGCTTTTCTAACTTTTAAAATTATTAAATTTATTTATATGTTTTTGATATTAGTTTAGACGATATTTATTTTATCAAAATTGTTGAAATCTATAAAATAAAATTATTCCT
>JABUQX010098008.1:0-5000 GCA_015478945.1 Trachelipus rathkii | reverse complement strand
TAAATAATTTTAGTTATTACCTTGTTCACTTAACTTCTCACTCTAAACTCTTCCCACTTCCTTCCTTATCACCTTCCTCTAAATCCAAGCTCCCACTTACTTAATCTTACATAAAACAACATAATGGTCTGATAATCCCATTAATAACCCCTTCATTGATTTAACATTTATCACACTTCAACAACTTCTTCACTAACACAAAACCAATCATACTTTTCACTACGATATCATCTCTACCTACACCAACTCTAGTATGTTTATGAATACTCTTGTGATTGAAGAAAGTATTACTTAAACACATACCTCCCTCCTCACAGAAATCAATTACCTTCCTACCATTCTCATTTTCTCCCGTAACCCCAAAACCACCTATTATACCATCCCTTTTTTGATCACCTATCCAACCGTTTAGGTTACCCAACACAATCAATCTGAAGCTCTTACTCACCCCATCGAAAACTACACGTCTTCGCCGCTTCCTTTCATCTTTGTTTCAGTCAGAGCGAACAAATCAAATTTACCCTTTCTAAATACATCCATAATCACTCTCCTCTTCTTTCATTCCTCTGACATTCCATGTACCCACACGATTCATACATTTTTGCCGAAAGATATAAGGTCGCTCACGGCTATCACGACCTTCTCCGAGGGATACATTAGCGTTCTTAGCAAGAGATAGGTAGTGGGTAGCCAACCCAACTACCACTGTAGCTTTATTCGCCATCTACGACAAGCAGAACATACGCTACTGGAATTCTTTCTCCATGACACACAGGGATATAAGGTATTGTCTGCAAGGTGTTGTCTGTAAGAAGAGTGTGGATATGAACAACGTAAAAAGATAATCGAACTACTGGGTAATGGAATGTCATGGGATATACCCAGGGCCCTCTTAACCATTCATTCCGCCCTAGGCAAAAAAAATTCACCTAAAGCATATATAAAATTATATATATATATATATATATATATATATATATATATATATATATATATATATATATATATATATATATATATATATATATATATATATATATAGTTATTTTCTTCTTCAGAGTAGTCGGTCGCGTTCTAGCCACCTAGGGCTGCCCTCATATTCTGCCGCCTAGGCATTTTCTGGATTTGCCTGGCAGTTGGGGGCTCTGGATGCTCCCTACAAACCAAAGTCAATGGAAGATGCTCCCATGCTTAGGTGCTCTACTCTGCCTCTGTAATCCATTTCGTCGCCTCTTACAACACATGAGAAAATACAGAGATGGGTATTCTTACATCCCCACAAGAATTCCGACATACCGGGATATATATATATATATATATATATATATATATATATATATATATATATATATATATATATATATATATATATATATATATATATATATTTATTTATATATATATATATATATATATATATATATATATGTATATCTCCTCCATATATATATACATATATACTCTCTCTCTCTATATATATATATATATATATATATATATATATATATATATATATATATAAGTAAAAAAATTATATTTTTTTTTATTTATTTATTTATATATATATATATATATATATATATATATATATATATATATATATATATATATATATATATATATATATATATATATATATATATATATATTAAAAGTAAAGCTTTCAAGGATGACGGATACACACATGCTGGAGATAGATAACAGATTTCAAACTCTGCAAAACTATGACGTATATGCAATAGCAACTTTTCTAAATCCTAGATACAAAGCAAAATCTCTTGAACCACGTGTTTTACAGAGGGTTAAAATTAATTTATTATGCCTATGTGATGAAATGCTCCTAAAGGAAGAAATATCAATAACTAATAAAAAACAAAAGATCACAGAAACATACAAGCAACTGCCATCTGTTAGCGATATCATTGCTGAATCCATGAACGCTCTTTTGGCATCTAGCAGCGATGTTCAGAGGTGTCAAAAGACACTCATTGATTGAAGAATATCAAAAGAGAAAAAGCTTGGAATCAGATAAAAATCCAATGCTTTTGAGGCGTGATAATTGTAAAAGTTTTTCCAAATCTTGCAGAAGTCACCAGGGAATTCTTATCATGCCTTTCAACAAGTGTAGATAATGAAGGTCTTTCAATGGTGCAGATTTCATTTACGACGAAAAGAGAATCAAACTCTCCCCTGAAAAAGATCAGAAGCTTTTGTTTTTGAAGCATAATTTGAGAGTTATTAATTTCAAGCAATAATATATATATAGCCTTTTTCCAAATGGGTGTTGGCTTGGGAAAGAGGTTTCCGGTCTGTCCCCTCTCTCTCCTCTCTCTCCTCCTCCTCCTCCTCTCATATGTCCAGCTCTCTCTCTCTCTCATATGTATATATATATATATATATATATATAACATAATTTAAAATATTTGATATGTTTTAATATAAAACATATATGCAATTCAGTTCCGTATTAAATTATTTCGCAATTATATTATTCGAATTTAATACAAAACATTCATATCTTCGTAGGAATCTTCTTTTTTTGAATGTAATATCATATTTATTTATATTGTGTATGTGTGTGTGTGTATTATAGTGTATGTTTCTGTATTGTGTATTATATATATATATATATATATATATATATATATATATATATATATATATATATATATATATATATATATATATATATATATATATATATATATATATATATATATATATATATATATTCCTCTGGTGGGCAAAGGCCAGAGGCCTAAATAGTTCTACCTGAGATGGGGAGAGTCCCCGAGACAGATCCAATTTAAAGGTCAACATGCTCCCAAAATTTTTTTTGAAAGTATGTAAGTAGTTGGGGAAATTATATGAAGGGATTGTATTCTAGATTTTACCAGTGGAGTACATTTAAGATTGAGCATTGCGGTTAAGTCTGAGGTCAAAGAGCTGGATAGAGCATTGATGCGTATAAGTGCGTGTCGCACGAACATTTCTCAATGAAGCAGGTTTCCAACAAGAGAGTTCAAAAGAACAGTGCCCATTATAATAGTGATAGCAGAAAGAAAGTGATTCAGCAATTCTAAGCCTAATAAGAGAGTAGTAAAAGCCATTTACTTCATCTTTTTAAGGACACCTGTGTGAGTGGAACCACCCCAGATGTGTGAGGGGGGTTCTCCATACAAGGGCGAATGACACTCCTATAAAGAGCAAGCAACAGGTCTGGCGTGAAGGAATTCGAAAGCAGCCTCAGATCATTTAACATCTTAGAAGCTTATTTATGAAGAGGATTAACGTGCTCTTTCCTATATCAAGGTCAACTAGAGGAAGTCCATTATAGAAATCAACAAGAAGAAGGAGTTCCAAAAATGGGAAGAAGAGAGAATGTGTTCTTATTTGGAGTTTAAGTAATCGAAATATTTAGGATAATTAGTTGAGTTAGGAGAAAGATATACAGAACATTAGAAGTTAGTAGTAGATTGACAGGATAGCTTGAGCTATATAGTAGAAAATTTGGAAGCCTCCAAATCAAAGATGCGAGAGCAAACATCATCACTGCACACATAGGCACAACAACCGTCAATGGCTAAAAATTTAGCAAAGGGACAGTAGGAGGGAGAAGAATAGGGTTTGCTGTTTGAAATCTGTAACACCTGAGTTTGGGTTAAAAATAAGATAGTTAGTTTAGAGGAGAGGTGATGCTCAACAAAAAGAAAATTGAAGAAAGAAGGCTGTGCATCAAATCAGTGCACCTAACCTCTTAGAAGCTTGACTAGAAGGAGAATTAACGTGCTCTTTCCAATCAAGGTCGCGATAAAAAGAAACACCAAGAATATTATGGACAGGCAAAGGTTTGAGTTGTGTGTAGTAGTAGTAGTAGTAGTAGTAGTAGTAGTAGTAGTAGCAGTAGTAGTAGTAGTAGTAGTAGTAGTAGTAGTAGTAGTAGTAGTAGTAGTTGTAGCAGTAGTAGTAGTAGTAATAGTAGTAGTCACTCCATGGAAAATCAGAGAAGTACGACCGCAAGTCTTAATCGTCTTAGGCATGAGTTTTTTCCTGCAGGAGACTTGAAGACATATAGCAGGATACAGGAATAAGAAGGTGATAAAAGGAACCCAAAGAAGGAAAGAATTAAACAGAATAAGGAGAAGGATTAGAGGTTAGATAAAGGTTTAGAATGTCGGAATCATTTCCAGGACGATCATGGATATGAGTAAGGAGCCGGGAGCCTCACCAACTGTTCGAGGTCATTCTGTATAGAAACGTAAAAGGCAAGTCCACCTATCGTATCTTGATAATTAGAGAAAATCCATTATTCAAATCAATATGAAGGATGAGTTCCAAAAGAGGGAAGAAGGAAGAATGTGTTCTAATTTTCTAATGTTCTTGTGAGCCATCTTGTATGATGCAAACCTCCTGAAGATTTAGGAGAGTTAGTTGAGTTAGAAGGCATATACAGAAAATGTGAATTAAGTAGTAGATTGACAGGATAGCTTGAGCCATAAACTAGAAAATTCGGAAGCCTCCAAATCAAAGACACGAGAACAAACATCATCACTGCACACATAGGGTCAACAAACGTCAATTACTAAAAATTAAAGATAGAGACGGTAAGTGGGAGAAGAATGGGGTTTGCTGTGAGAACGCACAAACAACTAAGTTTCGGTTAAGAATAAGAGATGGAGTTTAGAAGAGAGGTGATGTTCAACAAAGAGAAAATTCAATATATAACTGCTATGGTTACAGAAATTGAAGAAAGAAGACTGTGCATCAACATATGTCTCAATCTCTCTCTCTATCTCTGTCTCTCTCTCTCTATATATATATATTATATATATATATATATATATATACATATATATATATATATATATATATATATATATATATATATATATATATATATATATATATATATATATATATATATATATATATATATATATATAAACTAATAATAAAAAAAAATAAAAGACAAATTATATTACGATGTCAGGAGTTTTTGT
>JABUQX010098007.1:12500-20000 GCA_015478945.1 Trachelipus rathkii | reverse complement strand
AATAAATAAATAAAATATATATGATAAATATATATATAATATAATATAATATTAATATATATATATATATATATAATATATATATATATATATATATAAATATATAATATATATTATTATATATATATATATTATAGATGAGAGAGAGAGAGAGAGAGAGAGAGAGAGAGAGAGAGAGACCAAATCCTAGATAAGCAGGCAATGACGTTTTTCGTATTTGTTTCTAAATTGGACATCTCTACAATACAATTTTATTTTTAGGCTTTTGCTTTATTTACCGAATGTGTTCGAATGCATGCAATCGATATTAAAAAAAAAAAAGTCCTATAATTTATGCACACATTTACACATAAATATAAAAAAATTAGGTAATAGTCCGTTTGAGGATAAGAACCCTTATTGAAATGTTAGCCATGGTGAGCGATGAAAATTTAGGATCAACATTTTCAAATATCACCAGACTACTACAAATTTTAATTACAACTCCGATGACGACGTCAGAAGCAGAAAGATGTTTCTCGACCTTGAAGAGAATAAAAACTTTTTTACGTAGTACCATGGGCAACGAGAGATTGAATGCATTAGCGATGCTTTCAATAGAAAACGTAATGGTCTGTAAAATACCAGATTTCAATGAAAAAGTAATAGAAAACTTTTCTACATCAAAAAGTCGAAGAGCTAATATTATTTTTAAATAAGAATATTAGCCAGAATAATTAAGGGTAGTTTGATTATTATATATATATAAAAAAAAATAAATAATAGAAAATATATTATATATATATATATATATATATATATATATATAATATATATATTATATATATATATATATATAATATATTATAGATATATATATATAATAAATATATTATATAATATTATATAACTTGCAGCCCCCCTCCATGCCAATAGTTTACACGAGCCCCCACTTTATATATATATATATATATATAATATATATATATATATATATAATAATATAATATTATAAAATATATATTATATAATATATATATTATATATATATATAATATAATATATTATATATATATATAATTATATATATATATATCTATATAATATAGATATTATATATATAATAATATATAAGTATAGATATATAAAAAATATATAAATATATATAATATATATATATATATATATAATAATATATATATATATTAAATATATATATATATATATATAATATAATAATATATATATATATAATATATATATATTCATCCTCTAAACTGCTCTTTAATAGTATCCAACTATAACTTATTCATTTCATAATTTCCGTCTGAAGGGTGGAGTGTGTGTGCCATGTAAACATTTAATACTTCCTTGTATAACACGTCTCCGTGGAATCTCGAATCTTCCTAAACTTCGATGTTCGTGGCTCAAAAATCTTTTCTTCCTTCTGACTACAATAATCTTTGGCTTCTTACTTGTTCTCCTTAATAGAACAGATTTCGACGCCTTCTTTGAATATCTTACAACTTGCTCCCTTCACGAGACTTGTTTATATGTCTCTTCTCATCCAAAAATACTGAGGTTCCCTCTATTTTAGGGATTTCGAATACACAACACTGAATGCGTTGTGGGGGTAAAACTTCTCATACCCGATTTAGGTGGCGAGGAGGCCGAATTATAATCATTCAGCATTCCAACGATCTGGATCATACTAATAAAAACCCCACACAAATTCCAGATCGTCCTAACCCAATTCTTTGAACACAGCTTTGACCTATGTACCACTAGTCCTTCTCTCTAAAAATACACCACCTTCGCTCCTATTGCGTAAAATCTGACCACAACCTTAATCTCTTAATGTTTACATACTTTCTCATTCCAACCAGGCTCCTACCTGCCCTACTCGTTTTTCTGGCACTTTGGCACCTTGATCGGGCCGATTGGGGCCTTTGCGTTGACTTCTTCGGCTAAACTAAATTGGAATGACTGCTTGGTGCTTCTGGTGACGCTTCCGACTTCTGCCGATTTTTTAAGGGGGGATAGCTGTAATCGATTGATGGGAAATGAGCAGTGCGGTTCATTCCTTCTTTCTTTCGACTAAATCTTTCTGACTCCTCATAATCCATGGCTTCGATCTGCTTGTTCTCTGGCCATTCAGGCTAAGAGGAAGCGCGTAATCGGGGAGCATGGAAAAATTTTCTCTCTTCTATTACTCTCGCCTAATTTTATTCTTCAATTCAGCTAGAACTCGATATGCAGGGAGGTACTCTTCGTACGTAGCAAAGCGGCTTCAATCCAAACGAAAGTGCGCTAACCTCCTTGGTTCTCCTACTAATAAATCTTTCTGGCCTCTTCCCAAAAACATCATCTCTAACAACTTCTGTAATCTGCCTTTCCTCCTCTTATTCGATTTGATGGTTGGGGGGGGGGGGGGGCTTTTTTTTTTTTTTTTCCGTCGCTAACTCTCCAACTGAAAGGCCAATTCTTCTGCCTCCTATTTTCCTCTACTCAAACCCTGGACGATTCTGCATGCCTCCATCCTCCTTCTCTCCTCCTCAGTGTGTCCTCCTATGTCTTGCCTTGATTACCATGCCTCGATCGGCATGTGCATGGGCTCCTGGATCATGAAACAGTTAGCGAAGGCGCGGTGGCCCGGATGGCATTCCTCCCCGAGAAGTTTATTGAGGACGTGTGTTATGTGCTGACCCACGGCCCCTCAGTTTCAACTTATATTCTGCTACAATTGTCTCAATACTGAGCACTGGTTCCTCAGTGTTGTGAACCACGCACCATAATGTCAACCTATGTCCGAAAAAAATGAAGCCGCCATCTGATCCTTCTAACTATCGCCTATAGCTCTCACTTGTATTCTTAAAATCTTTGAAACCATTCTCAACTCTCACTTCTTAGACCATCCTGGAAAAAATCTCATTCTCTTTCTTTCCAGATCAATCGCCATCGGTATGGCTTCGTGACCCCGTTCTAGGTTTCCTACTGGCGATAATTATCTTCCTTATTTAACCGAATCTCTATGGTTTTCCGCGCTCTTAGGAAAAAACTACGGGGGAGGACTTGGCGTGGTGGCGCTTGACATATCCAAAGCCTTTGACCGGGTATGGCACGCGTCACTCCTCTCCAAGCTCCCCTCTTTGGGTTTCCTCCTTCTCTTGCTTACTTTATGTCTAGCTTTCTTTCAAGTCCCTCAATATCGGCTGTGGTTATGGAGCGCAGCTTCCTTCTTCTTTTTTCTGTCAATAGTGGTGTTCCCTCAGGTTCTGTCTATCTTCCGTACTTATTCCCTACTTTCATATTTGAATGATTCTTCTCATCCTGCACATCTAACCTATCCACTCATATGCCGATTACTCGACCCTTCATTTCATTCTTCAACTATTTTCAATTCTGCTCCCTCTTTTACTTCTAAATTGCCTTTCTCGTCTCCAATCTTTCCGGATTTCTATATCTCGCTGATGTATCTGGATAGGAATTTTCCGATGGGTCGGGCCTCTCAACCTTTGTGAAATTAATTCTTTTATTGAATTTTTTATAAAATTTTAAAAATTTAAAAAACGCAAGAAAACAAAACTCAACTTCTACAAAGCTCCCTCTCTAAAACACCTGCTTTCTAACTTTCCTATCTCTTTCGACGGTTCTCTCGTCTCTCCTGTGGACAAGAATATAAACATCCTTGGCCTCAACATAAACAAAAAAAATGTGCTTGGAAACACCCACATACAACGGTTGCTAGGGCGGCCTCAAAGAAAATGGGAGTTTTGTTCAGACTGCGAGACTATTTTTTTTTTTTCCTCTTCTCAGTTACTCCAATTATATAAGGTTCTCATCCGCCCTTGTATGGGGTAACGCTCTCATATCTGAGATTGGGCACAGTGTTTCACCCGTTCGGTTTTGGATATTGCTCGAGTCCAAAAGCCCCATAAAGGCTTTATAAAAATGTTCCTTAAACACTTTCCACTTCACTTGGACCCCTCTATCTCTCGGCGAAGTTGGTTGCTTGATATCTAATTTCTATAGTATCGTAGCGGCAGGTAGTTCGAGTTGGAATAATTAGCCACTCGCGTACCACCACCATTACGTCGCCCTCGTAGCACACAAGGGGTGCTGTGTCTGCTCACGAGTTTTGTGTAGATATTGGTTACTCCAGGGCTTATTCGCCGTGCATGCTTCCTTCTTTCCTGTGCCACCTCTGTCTGTGGAACCTCTCTTCCATCTTCTGTGTTTCCTGCTGAATGTAAAATCTCCCTCACTTAAAGCCTGCGTCTGTGCTCCATCTGCGTAATTTGCGCTAGCGAATGAAATTTTGGCGTGCAACACCCCTCCCTGGGAATAGCTCTGCCCGTAGTGGTGGTTGACAACTATAAAAAAAAAAAATATATATATATATATATATATATATATATATATATATATATATTATATATATATTATAATAAATATATATATATATATTATATATATATATAATATATATTATATAAATATATATATATATATATATATAATATATAATGTAGTATATATTATATATATATAATATATATTAATATATATATATATTATATATATATATATATATATTATATATTATTAATATATATTATATATATATTATAGTATACATATATATATAATATATATAATATATTATATATATATATATATATATATATATATATATATATATATATATGAGAGAGAGAGACATATTATAAAAAAAGATATATAATTAATTTATATATATATATATAAGAGAGAGAGAGAGAGAGAGAGACGAGAGAGAGAGAGAGAGAGAGAGAGAGAGAGAGAGAAGAGAGAAGAGAGAGAGAGAGAGAGACGAGAGAGAGGAGAGAGAGAGAGAGAGAGAGGAGAGAGAGAGGAGAGAAGAGAGAGAGACGAGAGAGAGAAGAGAGAGAGAGAGAGAGAGAGAAGATACATCAAATAAAAGTCGACACTGAAATTTCATCAAGAATTTGTATACAAAAAAAAAACAATTTCCCTGCTTTTAGCTGTCCCACAAAACCTATTCTAATTGTTTCTGTGGAACAAGTCGATGTTGAAAATACCCTTTCACATTAAGCATTGATGAAGTTGTGACAATTGCTTACTATTTTATTATATAACCTTCTCTTCTAATTTTCCTTTGAGAGATCTGTACCAAGCTGAAGGAGTCCCTGCTGACAACAGAGACTCATCAAATATGTAACTTTTATGAAATGGAGGAGAATTTGCTCTTAAATTTATACAAATGGGCATCAATTCAGGATACTCATTTTCCATAAATTCCATTGCTCTTGAATACTCATCCTCTAGAAGTTCTAGGGTCTGATATCTTGGGTTAATTATATACGCCAATAAGTGAGCTTCTGTTACTGCCTGATGATACCTCCTTTTTACTTTTGCTAAATCTTGTCCGCAGAGTGTGGATTAAGCGTGTTCAAAGTGGCATGTTCAATTTTCCAAATATAAAACCAGCATCACTTAGTTTACAGTCATTGCCTTCTAGCTTGGTTAATGCTGTGGCCACACACTTAAGTCTTTGATACAGACTTTCAACACGACTTTCTAAATTCATGTCAAAAATTTTTGACTTTATACTGGTTTCAAGGTCGAGAGATGCTAGAATTGGCCAGTTTTGTAAATAACTCTGCAAACAATAGAAAATTGAATTCCATCTACTCTCGACAGGTAAAACTAATTTCTTGCCTCCTGCTTCTTTATACTTGGCTGCTGGTAAATGTGTATTTCTTACATACTTAACTATTTGAATGATGTGAGATTTTACATTAGGAATGTCTAGGTCATTGGCTAACAGATTTGCTATGTGAGCGGAACAACCGTAAGTTATAATATCACTACCAAATTTTTCCTTTAATTTTCTTCGCATTCCTTGCATATTTGCTGCATTGTCGGTAACTACGCTTGTGATTTTCACTTCAAATGTTTCTGAAGCTTCTTTGATCACTTCTTCTGATAAGTTAGTAAGATATTCCATGTCATGCTTATTACCAGATGTATCGATAGTTTTTATTAAATAACTTTCATTATGCTCTGTCACTATTGATGCACATATTATAGGCTCATTATGAATGTTGCTCCATCCATCCAGAGCCATTGAAGCAATTTTTCCTCGCAAATTATCTTTGCATTTACTTATCTCTTCTTCGTATACGGTATCTAAAATTGATTCAGAAATATCTTTTCTATTTGGTGGATAGTATCCTGGACGCAACAAGTTTACAAGTTTTTTAAATTGCGGGTGTTCAACTGCTCTGAAACTAGTATTACTTGCATATACATACCTCCCGATTTGCAGATCTAACTTTTTTCGGTCATGTTCAGTTGTTCGAATAATAAAATTTTTTAAACTAGATCCACTCTCTTTTCTACTTCTCTCGTTTCTGAAGCTGGTTTGTTCTCATCAATTAGGGTTTCTTTTTGGCAATTTGTTAAGGCATTTATCCATGTAAAGATTGCTGGCATTTCTTTTCGTGCCAAGAGAGCTAGGATGGTAGAAGGATGCAATTACTTTCTCTCACTACTACCACTGGTCAGATAAAACTGATATATACTTTCAGTAACATGCATTGCCACTCACTTCCATTTCTGAAACCCAACCCCATGATTAGATAAATTTGAACAGTTTTAAATCAATATAATAATAATAATAATAATAATAATAATAATAATAATAATAATAATAATAATAATAATAATAAAGTAATAATTAATAATTAATAATAATAATTAATAATAATAATAAAATAATATAATTAATAATAATAAAATATAATAATAATAAAAATTAAAATAATATTAATGATAAAAATAATAATAATAATAAATAATAATAATAATAATAATAATAATAATAATAATAATAATAATTAATAATAATAATAATAATATTAAGTAATAATAAAATAATAATAATAATAATTAATAATAATAATAATAACCAATAATAATTAAGAATAATAATAATATAAAATATAATAATAATATAATAATTAATAAATAATAATAATAATAATAATAATAATAATAATAATAATAATAATTATTAATGCCATCACTCTATTTTGCACAAATCCAAAGACATTATGGAATTAAATTAAGTTAATTTATTATTAGACATTTTTAAAACTAATTTAATCTAAAAACGCCACAAGGACAAGGTATCAGAATTTTATTTTAAAAAAATTAAAAAAGTTATTCTTAATAATTTAAAAGAAATTTAAATTTTTATTTTAAATATATAAATATATAAATATATTATATATATATATTATATATATAATATATATATATATATATATATATATTATATATATATATATATATATATATATATATATATATATATATATATATATATATATATATATATATATATAATAATATATATATATATATATAATATTATATATAATATATATTATATTAGTCAATTTTTAATGGGCCAAGACTATAATAATGAATATAATCAGTATTAATAATGTAAAA
>JABUQX010098007.1:0-7500 GCA_015478945.1 Trachelipus rathkii | reverse complement strand
TCTCTTATTTCTGATTTACACTTGCACTCACACCAACACACACACACACACACACAACACACACCACACACACACACACACACACCACACACACCACCACACACACACACACACACACCCCACACACACACACCACACACACACCACCACACACACACACACACCACACACACACACACCACCCACACATATATATAATATATAAATAATATATAGTATTATATATATATATATAATATATATTATATATATATTTATATATATATATATATATAGTATTTATATGTATTATATATATATATTACTATATATATATATATATATATATATATATAGGGACCTTATACGTTTACGACTCCGTCAGTTTTGAATTTTTTTTTTTTTTTTTAATATATTTTTAGTATATGATCCTTAACAATCAATTTCAGTGGTAACGAACATGATTCAAAATATATAGGACCTTTCCGTTTTACGACTCCGTCAGTTTAATTTTTTTTTTTTTTTTTTTTTTTTTACTAAAGAATACCCAAGGGTAAACCGCAAAGTTTGCAGGAGTCGGGGTCTCTCGGCCTTCGGGGGAACTACGGGGTTAGGACTATTTCCCCCCCTCCGGGGAGGGGTCTCCGGAACCCCCGCTCTTTGGTATTTGCGTGTCGCGGGGGTTCTCCGCCCCTCCCCTACGGGGTATGGAAAACGTCCCCCCTTCTGTCCCCCGTCGGCTCGGGCCCCCTAAAAAATTTTTTTTTTTTTTTGCATTTTTTTTTTATTATTATTTTTACATTTTTGTAATAAGCTTTATACGCTGATTCCAAATATGAATTGGTTTTTCTGTAAGTGTGTCATACTTTTCGAGATATTCATATACGAAAAAAATATATATATAGGGCATTTTTTTTTTTTTTTTTTTTTTACATTTTTATAATAGCCATATACCTGATTCCAAATACGTAATGGTTTTTTCTGTAAGTGTTTAGTACTTTTTCGAGAATATTTTCATTTTTGAAAAAAATATTTAACATAAAATTGTGATTTTTAAAAATTATTAAAATACTTCGAACTTTTTGAATCTGCCCGTTACACTGAAATTTCATTGTTGGGTTTAATAGTAGGCAATATATTTAAAAAAAAAACAAAAAAAAATTAAACTGACGGAGTCGTACACTATAAATATGGCCTAATATATATATATATATATATATATATATAATATATATATATATATATTATATATATATATATATATATATATATATATATATATATATATATAAATTATGATCCGAGGGAAAAATCAGAAATAAAAGATTCTATTTATTTTAAACTAAAATTTGTGAAGTTTCATAAAGTCGATTTTGTGTTCTTTCTATAATCTATCTTAAATGAAATGTTTTTTTTTTGCATTTTAGGCCAAATCAATTGTTTTGCGTAAATTATTTTTTCATTAGGTATTTTTTGAGTTAAATGAAAACTTAAACTAAAGAAATACCATAGGGTAGGTACACACCAAGTTGCCGTACATGCATTGCAGACCGCTCGCTGAACCGCTCACTGAACCGCTCGCTCCAGATGCGCGCTGCGCACGAACGGTGCCGTGTAACAACTTACTCGCGCTGCCCACGAGTAAGTTGTATATATAATATATATATATATTATATATTATATATCTAATACACAGAGAATTATATATATATATATATATATATATATATATATTATATAACAATCTTTGCCGTTGGTAGTAATGCCCCAGCATTTGTATTAATATTAAATTCTTTTATTTAAATGGGAAAATTGAGTAAAGTTCGTAAAAAATCCCTCAAATCAAATAATCTAAATCTCATTTCTCTTTATAATCCACTTAGGAAAATTTCCATATATATATATATATGTATATATATATATATATATATTATATATATATATTATTATTATTTATATCTCGATATAAAATTATATTTATATATATAATATATATATATATATATATATATATGATAATATATATATATATATATGTTTTTTTTGTGTGTGAGATAGAAAAAAATTATCCTAATTATTTTGGTATGAGAATAAAGTAGGTCTCGAAAGCTTCTATGAGTTTGTTTTCCTTGAAGAATGGAACGCCTTCTTTTTCTATACGTTCTGTTACGTTTTGTTGGAGAAGAACTTCGATGTTGCTCCAGGCACCTAAATAATAATAATAATAATAATAATAATAATAATAATAATAATAATAATAGCGATTGGTGGCAACTGTTATTTCTCTGAGTCAAATAAATAGCTCCTTTTCCTATAGGGCTAGGCAATTTCGTTATTTGTCGACCGACTCAATTAGCAGTAATTTTTTTTAAAGAATCCCAATTTAAATTGCATTAGTAAGAAATAATAATAATATTATTAATAATATAACAATAATTAACTAATTAATTAATTTTATGCTAACTTGATCATCTCTTATACGACTTATTAATTCATAATTTCATATAGAATCATGACTCATTTTGAGTCTGCCATTGACTCGCTGAGTCAGACCCTCTAGGCTAGTAGCTAATTTGCCTTCGGCAGACCAGTTGTTTTATTTTTCATGTTATTAAATGAGAATGTTTCTGTGTGGAGTTGGAGTTAGTAATAATAAGCTTTTCATATTATTTATTAAATATTTATTTATTACTGATTTTGTGAGCTTTTAATAAAATTGAGCTCCTAGTTTTATAAATAAGGGGATATTGAATTCGTATTCGATTTAAGTTTCATTAAAAATTACTAAATTTTTTCCTGAGTGTTGTGACTAAATATATATATATATATATATATATATATATATATATATATATATATATAATATATATATAATATATATATATATATATATATATATATATATATATATTATATATTATATATATATATATATAATATATATATTATATATATATATATATATATTCGAATCGATGGACTGGCTTTGTCTTGGGTGACGCTTAAAGATTTAAAAGATAAGGAGGGAGCTGTAATCGTTGATGGGATGAGCAGATTCATTCCTTCTTCAACTAAATCTTTCTCTCCTCATAATCCATTGTTCGATCATGCTCCTTTTCGTGTCATTCAGGCTAGAGACATGGGTATCGGGCGTGGAAAAATTTTCAATCTCCTATCACTTCTACTAATTTCCTCATTCAGCTGGAAATCGTTGCAGGGATACTCTTCGGACGAGCAAAGCGGGCTTTCATTCAAAAACGGCAAGTGCGCTAACCTCCTTGGTCTCCTACTGGACAAATCTTTCTGGCCTCTTGCCAAAAACATCTTCTTAAAAACTTTTGTAAATCTGTCTTTTCTCCTCTTATTCGTTCTGAGGGTTGAGTTTAATAATTCTCAAATGAAAAGGCCAATCTCTTTCGGCCTCCTATTTCCTTCTAACTCAACCCTGGACGATTCTGGTTATTCCTCATCCTCCTCCTTCTCCTCTCAGGTGTCCTATGCCTTTGCTGTGATTACATTTGATCGGGTGCATGGGCCCCTGAAATCTATGAACATTAGGAAGGCGGGTGGCCCGGATGGCATTCCTTCCCGAGTTTTGAGGGAGTGTGCTTCCGTTGCTATCCCGCCCCTCCGTTCAACTATATTTGCTACTATGTTCCAATTACTAACACTTCCTCGTGTTGGAGCCACGCACATGTCCAACCTATTCCGAAAAGGAAGCCGCTCTGATCCTTAAAACTATCGCCCTATAGCTCTTCTTGTATTCTATCTAAGATTTTTGAAACTCTCCTCAACTCTCGATTCTGGTTAGGATCATCTGGATCTCATTTCACTTCTTTTCCGGTCGCCAGTACGGCTTCGGCGCTCGGAGGCTACTGGCGATATACCCCTTTCTTTACCGATTTATTGGTTTTCCGCCTCTTAGGGAACTACGGGGAGACTTGCGTTGGTGGCGCTTGACATATCCAAAGCATTTGATCCGGGATGGCACGCGTCACTGCCCTCTCAAGCTCCCCTCCTTTGGGTTTCCTCCTTTCTCTTTGCTTACTTATTGTCTAGTTTTCTTTCAAAATCGCTCAATATCGGCTGTTGTTGATGGGGCGGACTTCTTCTTCCTTTTCTGTCAATAGATGGTGTTACTCAGGGTTCTGTCTTATCTCCTACTTTATTCCTACTTTTCATTAATGATCTTCTTACCTGCACATATAACTCTATCCACTCATATGCCGATGACTCGACCCTTCATTCTTCAACTCATTTCAATTCTGCTCCCTCTTTTACTCTAGAATTGCCTCTCGCTTAATCTTTCCGATTCTATTTCTCGCGGATCTGGATAGAATTTTCCAGCGGTGGGGTTCGTCTGAATCAAGATATTAAAACTTCTTTAAAAAACTCAACTTCTACAAATTCTTCCCTCTCTAAGACACCTTCTAATTCTTCTATCTCTTTCGACGGTTTCTCTCGTTCTCCTGTCGACAATATAAACATCCTTGGCCTTAACATAAACAAAAAAATGTCTTGGAAACCTCACATCACAACGGTTGCTAGGGCGGCCTCAAGGAAACTGGGAGTTCTGTTTAGACTGCGAGACTTTTTTTCCTCTTCTCAGTTACTCCAGCTATACAAGGGCCTCATCCGCCCTGTATGAGTACTGCTCTCATAATCTGGGGGGCTCTGGTTTCACCCGGCTTTTTGGACAGGGTCGAGTCAAAGCCAAAAAGGCTTATAACTGTTCTGTTACTTTCCAGTTCACTGACCCTCTATCTTTGCGGCCGATGTGTGTGCTTTATCTCTTTTCTATAAGGTTCCACAGGGACAAGTGCTCGAGGTAGCTTAATCACTCTTGTACCTCCACTTTTGCGACGTCGCCCTTGTAGAACTAGGGGTTGCTGTATCTGCACATGAGTTTTGTGGATGATATTCTAACTCCAGGCTAGTTCCGCTGCGGTGCTTCCTCTTTCCTGCCACATCTGTTTTCTGTGGAATTCTCTTCATCATTTCGTGTTTCCTACTGAATTTAATCTCCCCCACCTTAAAGCCTGCGTGGTGACGTCTTGCTCATCTGCGTAATTTCTTTAGTTGTTGACTTTCTGAGGCGTGAAAACACCCCTCCGTTGAATAGGGCTCTGCCCCGTGAGTGGTGGTAGATTACTGAAAATAATATATATATATATATATATATATATATATATAATATATTATATATATATATATATATTATATAATATATATATATATATATATATAGATATATTATATATATATATATATATATAGATTGCTGCCTACTCAAGAATTCTGACCACGAGCCGCCACTGCATGACAAGGTATATGTTCGATAGTTGAAGGCTTATAGAATGGCGAGCTCAGTAAAGTTTAATAAAATTCCAATAATCACCGCCCCGAATTTTGAGAAGTTTTAAATCATATGACCAAGTGGTTTTGATCATTTGCCATCTCTGCAATTTGTGACGATTATACAATATAGTTAAACGCCTAAGATTGATAGAATGTAAAACCAGAATAACCAAACATATGAAGTGTGGAAGCATCGTTGGACATGAGGAAAGGAGTCTATGAGCCAAACTATTACCGATTGAATAGGACCGTTACATTGTGATTCAGAAAAGTAACACGACACGAGAAAAAACGAGGGAACACTATGTTGAAAAGCGGACAGGAAACTTTATTGATTGGTGGAGGAAAGGGGCTAGAGGTATTATCAATTAGATGTTAAGTTAATCTTCATCCACGCAGACGCACGCAAATTGAAATATTATGGGAAGGAAGAAATATGGAAATGCGAAGGAAAGTAGACAATGATGATGATTTCGACCAGATGTGAGCTCCGTGAACATATGCAGAATAGATTTACATATGAAAATCTTTCAATAACGGCTGACAGATACCGTGTCAGCTCTAGAGCAGCTGCAGCAATTGTCAATGCAGCATTGAAAGATATGGGTATTTTAAACCAAACCAATATGCTGGATAAGAAAAAGGTTCAAAGACCGAGGAAAGGTATTGTCGAAGTTACTGTTGAGAAAATGAAATATGAAAATACAAACATTCAATGCATTGGATTTGATATTGGATTTGATGGCAGAAAGGATAGGACCAAGACAAGAGAAGGGTTTGAAGATGAAGAACATTACGTTCTTGTTAAAGAACCGAAAGATATTTACATCACACATGTTACTCCAGATGATGGAAAGGCTAGATCTATCGCAGATGAAATATTGACTTGCATAATTGATTCAAATAGCAAGGATTCCATTAAAGCTCTTCTTTGTGATGGTACCCCGGTCAACACTGGAAGGGTTGGTGGAGTGATAAAGATAATAGAAATATATCTTGAGAGACCATTGCAACGATTCATTTGTCTCTTACATGCTAATGAATTACCATTCCGTCATGTATTTCAGTAAATAGATGGAAAAACAGCCGGTCCTAAACTTCTGAAGGGGTTATTGGAAGAAAAATTCAGGAAGATTTAACTAAATTAGAAATAGTGCATTTTGTGCCAGTACATTGCAACCTTGGACAGGTTCCCGAAGACATTGTACAACAATTAAGCACAGACCAAAAATATTTGCACGAAATGTGCACAAGCATATGTTCAGGACATATTTCCTCATCATTAGCAAATAAATCTTCAGGGACTATTCATCATGCAAGGTGACTTACAAAAGCGAATAGAATTTTACGATTATATGTTTCAAACGAGGAACCATCCCAAAGCCTTAGGGATCTAGTGGACATAATAATGAAAGTTTATGCACCAGGATGGTTTAGGATAAAATCTCACCCTAAAGCAACCGATGGAGCTGTAAATTTCTGGTATTTGATGTCCATGGATGACAAAGTAAAACACAAATATGCTGTCATTATGAAACAGGTGCTCATACAAAACTCATACTTTGCGAATCCAGAAAACATATTGCTAGCCATGTTGGCGGACACAAGAGAGGAGATAAGAGAGTTAGCTATTCACCGAATCCTACACGTAAGGAAACAAAATAAAAATGCAAGAAATTTTGAACTTCCATCAACATTAAACTTTATTGCAGATGACTACCAACATTAAACTTTATTGCAGATGACTACCCGAATATGATTGACTGGAGCAAGGAAAATATAACAGAGCCACCACTTCTAAAAGACATTGGAAATGATAATCTGTTGAAAATGAAAACTGAACCCATACATAACATTTCCTTTCCATGTCACAGTCAGGGAGTAGAACGTGTTGTATATTTAGTAACCCAAGCTTCGGAGGCTAGAATTGGATACAACAGTAGGCATTCATATATTTTGAATGTATTAGAGTCACGAAAAACACTTCCAGAATTCAATTGGAAAGGACAGTGGAGTCGATAGGCATTAAAGTGTATACTGTATATTAAATAAATTATAATATATATATATATATATATATATATAATATATATTATATTTCCCAAAGCTATGTATTATTATATATTATATCATCTATCTTCTATTATACTCATTCCTCTCTCG
>JABUQX010098006.1:20000-32947 GCA_015478945.1 Trachelipus rathkii | reverse complement strand
CTAAACTTTCTTCTTTCTGTGTCTATCCTTTTTCTCTCTCTCTCTCTCTCTCTCTCTCTCTCTCTCTCTCTCTCTCTCTCTCTCTCTCTCTCTCTCTCTCTTCTCTCTGGGTGTTCTAAGATGCCGTCGAAATTTCTTCATACCAACAACCCAGCTGCTTGCACTTTATATGGGTGTGGTTTGCCATTATATCTGTACGCCTTACACATCAAGAGTGACTCCACTTATGCAGCTCTCTATGAAAGGGTAGATTCTTCGGGTCTCAACTAATCCACATTTCTGCTCTCACTGACCCTCCAATGTCTTCTGCATGTCAAACTGTTGCTCACACTTTCGTGTGCTCCAATAGTATAAAATCTAGAACATTCTCTCATCTTCTATTTTTCCACTCTCTCCCACTTTCAAATGCAGGGTACCAGGGCATGTCAGCCTTTAATTTTGTCCTGAGATGGATTTCACCCAACTCTTGTGGGAATGTGTGTAGTAGGCTTATGGCCTTCACCCACCAGAAAAGACATAAACAAAAGAGATATTTATCAGTAAAACTTTCGTGCCACATTTATTAATGAAGCATGTATATTTGCAACAAAAACAAATCACAATTACTGCATAAATGAAAGGTTATTTATTATTCAGGAGTTATTCATGTTGGAGCAATAGCAAATGAAGCTTAATCTATTTTTTTAACCTCAAAATTATTCAGGAGGAAAATGACAATTAAAGAAATGGGAGCTGCGTGCCACTCTGTAGATATAGCTTCATGTCATATATATATATATATATATATGATGGTTATATATATATATATATATATACATATAATATATATATATATATATATATATATATATATATATATATATATATATATATATATATATATATATATATATATATATATATATATATATATATATATATATATATATATATATATATATATATATATATATATATATATATATATATATATATAGAGATAGATATATATATATAAGTCACATATATATATATATATATATATATATATATATATATATATATATATATATATATATATATATATATATATATATATATATATAATGAAATGCAATAATTTAAACTACTTTGCAATCAAATTTGTAATTGTAAATAAAGCCCGAATTTATTTCACCATGCTAGGATATGAACTGGACCCTAGCAGATGAGCGTGCATGTGTTTGACTTTTTTTTTACGACGAGACAAAAAGAGAAACCGAGAATACTTCTCTACCGTCCAAGAAGAGCATTACTACGGTTCCTCCCGCTATATATATATATATATATATATATATATATATATATATATATATATGATATAGTATATATATATATATATATATATATATATATATATATATATATATATATACAAGGTTAAATATTTATATATTTTTCTGACACTAAAATTATTAAGAGACCAAAATAGCTTGATGGTTTGAAAGGAATTTATAAAGACTAATAAACATAATAATAAAAGCAAATTAAGAACAAATATTAATAGAAATGAGTAAAACATTTGTGGTTCGTGAAGAGTTGTTAATATTAGTGGCTGTTGAAAGCACAAAAGGAGAAAAGTAGTAGAGCGCAAATACGTAGGTCGAAAATAGATAGTACTGAATGGACGACGATATGATGGTGCAGCGGCAATGATGAAAATTTTAGAAGTGTTCAAGCTGTCGAAAATATCCAGCGTCATTATTGAATGTTCATTGCTGCTCACATTCATGTATAGTTCGGCACATTAGAAACTTTATTAGCACGGTGAAAGCAACTGAGCATTATTTTAGGTCATCAAAGCGGACAACTATTTTAATAAAAAAAATAGTAAAAGTTTTCCAAAGACAAAATGGACAGAATACTAACATGAATGTGCGATACAGAGTGGGTGGAAGTTGAGGTGGATTGTTAAGATTAAGAGAAGTTTTAAAAATAATTGTTGAAGCTTTAGAGGAGATTGAGATAGATCAACACTTTGAACATTCTTCAAAATCCTCTAATCTTGTGAAGTCTGTAACCATGAACGAATTTGTTATTATAAGTTTAATTATTACATAAACTTTGTTTTCTTTCACTCTTCCATTATGTACTACATCGCAGTCTCCATCATTAGTGACAGCAACTATTCTTAATCATATTGAAAGGGGGGCTAGCCCAAATCGTCGACAGGGAAAATGGTCTACAAGCCATTAAAAAAATTTCAGGTGTCCAAAGCGTCGACACATATTTTTCTTACAGTAAAATGGTCGACAACATTTTCATCATAAGGTGTGAATCGTCGACACATTTTCCCGTCGACCATTTGGGAATAGCTTCTATTGAAAATGTGATGCTTGCTTTAAAAGATTTTCGTTCAAAAATCGCTGAAAATTTTTCAGGCATTTAAGTTGCAACAGAACTTCTGATTTCTGTTAATGAAAAATGAGAATGCCTCGCTTGTCAGAATCAATGCAAAATGAAAGCAATAAAGCAATTGCAATTATTCTTCTTGATGATTTTTCAAACCAGAAGAGAAAGTTTGTTGAGCAATAGATTCATACTTACCAATCTTAGTATTGAAATTTTTCGAATTTTTAAATAAATTTGATCTACAAAGTCCCATTTAGATTGTTTGCTGATTGTAGCATGTTCTCACTTCACACCGTACCTCCAGAAAGATATTTCTCTACTCTGAAAAGGATCAAGACATACTTTCTAAATTCTACAGGAGGAAAGACAAACAGAACTGACTGGCTTTAAATGTTCATCATAAACAATATAAACGAAGGAAGATATCAATCATTTTTCGGTTAAGAGAGCAAGAAGAAATTTTTAAAATAGAAATTTAACTCAGGTTTTTTTTTTTTTGGTTTTTTTTGTATTTTTGGTAATTTTTATTTTTTAATTTGCACCTTTATTCTATTCCTCTTATTCATACGTATATATATATATATATATGCTATATATATATATATATATATATATATATATATATATATATATATATATATATATATATATATATATATATATAGTATATATATATATATATATATATATGTTTATATATTTATGTTTATTTCTGAAAATTTTTAGTCAAATATTTAATCAAAAGAGAAAAACTGCAAAAATTAACCTATAAAGAAAAAGGAATTGTGTGATTGCTCTATTCTGAACCACTGTACCGCTGTTCGTGGTTTCTTAAAAAGATCTCCAAAATAGTCCTCATCTCAACTCCATCCACAGTTGTTCCGGAAGCATGTAATAATGCTTTAAAATAAGCAAGGAACTGGTCAAACTGTCCCTGAGCGAGATCATGATAATCAAATCTCATTTGTTGTAAAGCTGGGGAACAGGGAAGTTGTACTGGTCTTTTTCCACTCACAGGTGTGGTGCTTTCCAGCGGTCGTTTCCGAGTCCATTGACTCTCCACAGCCTGATAAGCGGTTGCCGAATGTTTTGGCAAAGATGGAGACGGTATTAAAGGATTTCTTGTCAAGGAGATGGGAGCTGATGTGGATGTAGGAACATCTGCTGCTGTAAATGGTTCGTTAGCAGCAGCTAGTAGAGAGCACATCCCACACCTTGGTTTTCGTAGAGGTGGAGGACTGCAAACAAACGGTACACCAGTGGCAGTAGATGTGGAGGCCACCGGTATAGGTTCAGAATCAGTTGCAGAAGCTGCAACTGGGGCAGGTGAGTAAGAAGTAGAAAGTGTGTAAGAGGACGGATCTACAAAACTGAGTCGTTAATAAATTTTCGGTGGCTCCTGGCCGGTAAACGTACGCGCGGGTCGGAGTATGGGACGAGCTGGAGCGGAAGTTGATACTTCATTTCGTTCTTTATTTAGGGAATTGATAGTAGGCCCTATTTCGGCTTGTGTAGGAAACAATGCGGATCGCGGTATACAGGGAATGTCGAAGACCATTTTTTAAATTGTCTATGATGTACTTTATAGACTTTTTCCGATTCCAAAGACTTTATTATATAAGTAACTTCATTTGGATTGACTTTTATGATTTGTAAGGGTCCTTGATATCGATCTCTAAATTTATTTATAGTTAAATCACCGGGCAGTTGTATCTTAAGGGCCACCAGCTGATTCGTAATAAAGGAAGAAAAGTTTTCATGCCCCTCTTTCCAATGGGTATTAAACCTGGTCCAAGGAAGTCGAGGTTGTTTAGTATGGGCTTCCTGGTACAATATCTCAGAGGGGTTTTTTGACGTGGCGGCATGTACCAGATGATTATATGTCAATACAACCTGCAGTAATTGTACATCCCAGAGACCAGGATGTGTCAAGGATAAACGTAAATATTGCAGCAATGTACGGTTCACCCTTTCAGTAATCCCATTAGAAGAGGGATTATATGGAGTCGTATAAATGTGTTTAATATTATTCAGTTGCAATAATGCCTCAAATTCAGGGCCTTTAAACTCTCGTGCATTGTCAGATAGTAATCTTGAAGGGATTATTGGCAAATAGGGCAAAATACTCTGTAAAGCCGCAGTGACTAGGGTTGTATGTTTTGATCGAATAGGGACTGCCGCTATCCATTTGCTGTAGTGGTCAATAAAAACCAAAAGCGTAACGTATTTCCCTTGCCGACTTGGTAGCTGCAATAAATCAACAGCCACCAGTTCAAATGGATATCTAGTATGTATCTTGAGAGTCGGTGGAGCATGATAAACATTAGAGACTTTCGCTAGTTGACATTTATAACAAGACATGGATATGTCACGACATATATCCCTCAATTTCGGATGCCAAATAAGTTTTTCTAGCAACGCATAGAGCTTACCCTGTCCGACATGCACGAATTCATAATGGTTGATTATAGCAACCTGTACTGCAAAAGAAAAAGACACCATATAATGATATTGATCATTTCTATTTCGATGAATGATGTGATCATCTACAACTGATAAAAAGTTTTTAGCGAATTTGAATATTTTTAATGGACCAAGAAATGCTTGGTGTCTTAGTAGGACACTTTTTAATTTTTTTAACAACGGGTCTTGTGCTTGACATTGAGCAATGTGGTCCATTAATATTTCCACTGAATCCTGAGATGTTCTTATCAGTGAAATGTTTCTGATAAATAATAATTTAGTTGGAGGTTTCTTTTTGAATTCCTCCTTCCCACCAGAATCCAACCATTTTTCAAGTGGGTGATCAATCTTGTCTGTAAATGATTCTTCCTCTGTTTCAGTGGACACTATGTGATAGAGTTCCTTGGATGATGAAAAATCCCCTTTGCAATTAACCACAACCATTGCTCCCTCTTCGGAATCCGGGGCCTTAGTTCTTCCCGGTACTAGCAAATTATAATGAATGCCACTTACACAAAATAAGTGACACACCTCCTTATGGGTTGAATCTCCAAAACCCAAAGGATGTGTTTGGCTGTAGTATACCAAAACTCTGAACTTATAGAGATTGGTGAAGGCATCTATACTATGGACAAAAGGTAATTGTCCTGGATATCTGGTTAACTGAAATTGCTTCAGTACCTGGTTTGCTTCTTTAGTCTTTCCAGTTGGTAAATGATATTTATTTCTATTGGTTAATAACTCATCCACAATCGCTGTTCTTATCTGAGGGTGTAATGTTTGTTTATCATATAGAAACTGAGAGAAACACCGAAACAAAGAATCTCCTCCTCCCAACATCTTCACTTCGTTAAATCCCTCAGGAGGTTCCACAGAAAGGATTTCCTCTGTCTGCTCCGCTGTCAATTGAAACGGAGTTCTAGACAGAACATCAGCGACGATGTTTTCTTTACCCGGCACATAGCACAGTTCGTAATCAATATCATTAAGTTCGTCCAAAGTTCTGGCCACTCTCTGATTTACCAAAGGCATATTTTGTAAAAAGAGCAACGGTTTATGATCCGTAAATATGAATACTTTTATACTATACAAAAAAGGTTTTAAAGATCGCACAGCCTATCGAATAGCTGCGAGTTCTCTTTCGGTGGCGCTATAACCACGTTGTGCTTTAGAAAAGACTGTGGAGATGTATGCTATGGGCTTATTTTCTCCATGTTGAACTTGGCTAAGACATGCACCAGCACCAATCCCGGAAGCATCAGTATGAAGTAACAATGGAGCAGCTTGCTCGAACCTATCAGGATAGGATAACAGAGGTGGAGACGTCAAAAGTTGTTTGAGCTTTTCAAAGGCCTGTTGGCACTGCTCAGTCCAATTGACACTCCTCGGGAACTTAAGCAGATCAAATAAGGGTTTCGCAATTATCGAGCAATGTGGAATGTGTCGTCGATAAAAATTAATAAGGCCCATAAACTGTCTAACCTGTCGTGCAGTTTTTGGTGGAGGATAATTCATGATACCTTCAATATTCTTTTGTAGAGGATATAACCCCTTATCTGAAATTATGTGGCCCAAAAACTTAACTTCCGTTCTTGATAAATAACTTTTTGATGGTTTTAGTTTCAGCTCAGCCACTCTAAACGCTTTTAAAACTTCTTCCAAGATAGAGAGATGGTTTTCAAAACTGTCACTAATTATTAGGACATCGTCTAAATATATCATAACATCACTCCAAGGGATGTGACATAAAGCCAATCTCATTGCCCGTTGAAATGTGGCAGGTCCGTTCTTGAGTCCAAAGGGCATTCGAAGGAACTAACAATGACCCAAAGGTGTTGAGAACGCTGTTTTTTCTATACTATCCTTCTCCATCTCTATTTGGTAATATTCCTTAATCAGATCGATAGTAGAAAAATAATGCATACCCTGTAAACTGAACAATGTATCGATTAAATTAGGAATGGGAAATGCATCCCGTTTAGTGATAGAATTTAATTTACGATAGTCGATACACAGTCTCATAGCACCATCAGGTTTTCGAATTGGAACTACAGGTGCAGAGAATGGTGAGCACAATCTTCGGATAATTCCATCGGCTTCCAACTTGCGACAAACTTCTTCCACTTCATACAGTATTGGCCCCTGCAGACGTGTAACGGAATCGTTCACTGGATCTTCAATAAAAGTATTTATAGCATGTTTCAGAATTCTAGTACATCCAACATCCGCATCTCCCAAACTTAAAGCTTGTGGATACTGTATTAAAAGTTGTAAAACTTGTTCTTTTTGTTCTTCGGACAAGTCAGTCTCATCTAACTCAAAAGCTGTTTTTAAATTATCTAGCGTCCACTCCTTATAAGTATCTTGTGGCTTTTGAGTTATCTCCACAGCATTCAATGCACCATAAATAGAATCTTTAGGATGTACTTGATGTAAAACGGAATAAATACCCAAAGAATAACCTCGTTTCAATGTGATTGCGTTTTCAAAAGGGTTAAAGCAATATATACTAACATTGGGATCCTTAGTGTAAGGAATTACTGCTTCATCAGTTATACATTGATTAAATTTATTTGGTGTAAACAACACCAACGAATTCTTCTCTACGATAGGACTATACGCGGTAACAAGAACTGAGACACATGTACATGGAGGAATTACTATTTCCTTACTTATCACAGCCATCTCCTCTACATTGCCTCCTTTACACAATCGGATATCTTTAGTTATTACAGTTATAATATTATCCGTATCGTTATTTCTTTTAATTAACTCCTTGGTGGACAAGTCAGGTAACAAATTGTCTTTCCTTAGCAAATTGTATCCAAAAATAACGTCATAACCCGTTACCTGTTCATCCACCACCACAAAAGTATTAGGGGAGGTAAAAAATTCATTGGAGAGTTTTAATTGGAGAGTGATTTCACCCACAACAGGGAAGATTACCATACCTATGCCGCTAACACCAGTGTATTGAGTAGCTTTCAACGGAAACTTATCTTCATCCAATAACCTATACGTTTTATTGGTAATTAAACTTAATGAAGCACCTGTGTCTACCAGCGCTTGCAATGGTGCATCAATTTCACAACCTTCAATACTTACACCTATCACTAAAGAATCCTCTGGAGGATTCTGAATATATTTTATTTGTACTAATTAGATCAGGAAACATTGAGACAAATAGGATTTGGAGTAAGGCTTGCTGCCTCATTTTTATGGAGATTTCATATTTGAAATATTGTCACAATAGAGGAGGAAAAGGAGTAATTTCTACTCATTTGCGGATCTACGTTTTCAACTGAAGTATTTAATAATTCATTAAAGGGCAGTGCGGAAGGCACCACACTCAGTTCTGCTTTAGGAATTAGTTCGGTAGTCTTTACCTGGTCATTTCTACCCGGCAATTGTGACCCTTCAATTACCGTGGTCGTTCTTTGATTTATGTCTCTTTGCCTTTGGCGCTGAGGTTTAGGACTCATAGATACCATAGTTGTAGGTTCACACGGACTATCCAAGGGCAAAGATACAGTCGGATGTTCTAATTCTACTTTAGGCTCTGTGGGTGGGCCACTGACCACAGAGCACTCTAGTTTCCCCTTCGTTTGGGTGTATTTTCTGATAACCGCTGCGGACAGTCAATTCCCAGATGACCATCCCGATGACAGACAGGACATTCTTGGTTTTCTGATTCCTGTTGTGTCCTCTGACTTCGTTGAGGGCAGTCCTGCACGACATGTCCATTCGCCTCACAACGTATACATTTATTTTTTGAAACATAACAATCGTCCGCCATATGTCCTCGTTTTCCGCAAAACCGACACTGGGGTCTTAATCGACAGTCTCGTACACCATGGCCCGGCTTTTTGCAGTAATTACATCTTTGAGGAGAACCTGGTGTTCGAGAATTATTTTGTGAAATTCCACTTTTTTCTTGGGGATTTGTATTTTTATGATTTCCAGGAGGACCATTAGGCTGATGAATTCCTGGAGGTTGAGCGAATTGCGACAAATTGTGCACATAAGTCGGGTTACCAATGCTAGAGTATTGTGAAAAACTGTCGGAAGGCTGAGGAAATTGGGAATCTCCGCTGGGTAAAGTATATCCGGGATAGGTTAGTGCAGGAAAGGGCCAAACAGGCCACCGATGGTGGAACCGTATATCGTAATGATTGCTGAGAAGTAAAAGGTACCACCGGTGTCAAGTCTATAACCTCCGGTTGAGTAGTCAGGGGAACTTTTATTATTAGGTAGAGCTACGGCTCCTCCATTGTTTGTTTCTGATAAGAGTTTTCGAGTATAATTGTCGTCTATTAACTGACTAAACCTTCCCAGGAAAGGCCAGCGCATCCCATTGGACAACTGCACAACCACCCGAAGAGATTTTATCTTGATCTTGTACAATTGAGTAGCTTTTTATTAGCTTTCTCTTACAACTTTCATTTGATGTTCCATGATCCTGGAATGCTTTTTCTGTCAATCCTGCAACCGTAGTGCATAGAGAGGATAGTCTCAGTAGATTAATATTTGTGCTGCATTAAAAGTGCTCAAATCACGTTTAGTTTGTTTCTTTAAGTATTCCCCGAACCCAATCATCAATTCTTTCTTTGATTAATTGCATAGCTCGCATTTGTTATTCATCATCACATCGTAAACGGCTTGATGGCGCCTTTCCAGATGCAGCCCCAAAATATGTCGAAAAACCTCAAACAGTGGAACTAGATAGCTTTGCCAGGGCGATATTCTCAACCATCTAAAATATTGTGGGAGGGTTCCACATTCTCCAAACAATTAACTTAACCAATGGGACATCATTTTCTTTGATTTCTGCTGTTGTTGATCCCTCATCATTTTCATCATTTGTGTGATAGTATCAAGTTCTTTGGTTTTGCTCTAACATTTTCAACAGCAAAACATTGTTTTCTTGTTCTTGAGAAGGCGGGTTTTGCATAGTTACTTGGTGTTGATAATTTCCCTCCGACAATGGAACCTGCTGATAGGAGGCAAGTGGTGCGGATGGAATAGGTGTCGATACACATTTAAAATCCAGGCTGACACTACCAGAAATGGATTGTCACTGAAATTCTTTCCTGGGCAAATGCAATTGAGATACCTTTACCATGTACTGGGGAGCATGTCGTACAACGAGGAGCAGGTACTGAACCTAAATCGAGTGTGTTGGACTTTACGTCACAACCCGAAAGATCAGCAGAGGCGAAGTGGCGATGGTACAGAAAACGATGTCATCAGATATCATCAAGCTTTTGGTGGTTGGACTGGTCATCAATCCTGATGAATCTGAAGTGGTAAACCGTGGGTAAACTAAATTCATCCGACCGTAACTTTTTTCTCGTCGCTCGCGCCGTTCGCAATTAAGTCCTTGTTTTCGGCCATATTTCGAATACTGTATGTAAGGGAATTGGAGGGTAATTGAATTGCCTGAATGACAGTTAAAGTGTCTAAAAAGAATCGTGTTCTGATTAAGGTGTTTGTGTACTTAGAAGAGATATCAGAATTAGAGATGTACAAAAATAAAAACCCAATATATGAGGCAACTGTAGACAAATTTTCGAACGAAATAGAAAGAAAGGAAGAAAAAGAAAGAAAGGCAGCATACACGTAATAGGCAGCTTCTCAAAGAAATAGAGAACTACGCTCTGCTACCATAAATGTAAAGTATTAAATGTATAATAAATGATAAAAAGAATAAATAATAATAAGGAATAAATAATAAAAGGACAAATTAGAATAATTAATATGAAATACGATAAAATCACTCCACAATGATGAAAAAAACTTCACGTGAACTATAACCCCACCCCAGGTAGTCGTAGCGTTCTATTAACGGCTCGAAAGAACCGCCAATATTCGCTACTGCCCTTCTTAGTAGTGTTACATGAGAGGATAACTCAATTTCAGATGTTCCTCATCGTCCAGAATATTAGCCCAGTTTTTCACACAATTAAACAGAAGAAAGAGGGAATGTAAAAAATGGATAAAGTATAGAAATGGATAAAAACAAAAAAAAATTTCACTAATTACCTTAATAAAATTATTTTCTTTAACTTGTTTATTTTATTAAAGCTGAAAATATATTGGTAAAAAATTTACAAAAATGAAGTAAATTTATGTATAATTGATCAGTAATATGGGTTTGGGGGATGATACACAGATGTCATAAATGTATTTTAATAAAAAGCTTACACAACACCCACATATTAATACAATATTACTACAATATAGATATTAGAATTTAAAGGAACAATTTGGATTATAAATTTTTTTTAACAAAAATCAATGAAAACACTAATATTCATTAAACTAAGGGGGTACAATATTTTTTCGTGTAAAATTGTAAATGAAACAACAAGGGTTCTTTTCTATTCTATTCCTTGGTTTCGTTTTAGATATCGTGAGTTTTGGGAATTAAAAGAAATCAATAAATATTAATTAGTAAAACGGGTTTTTTTTTTATTTATGCTTATTTACACAATATTGACACCGACCGGAATGTAATCCGATCGACTTCCACGGCTGACTGAACATCCACTTCCGACTTTATACTCCGCGACTCCAATTAACTCCACCCCCGACTGAATATGCGAATTTTTATTTTTGACTCCTTGACTTCAATCGACTCCAATTAACTCCACCCCCGACTGAATATGGAATTTTTATCTTTGACTCCTTGACTCCAATCGACTCCACGGCTGACTACACCGATCGAATTTAATTCCGGGGCGATACTACATATATCCAATATGAATATAATTCCTTAAAAGTAATTAATTTTATATGTTTTTAATTTTGTTATATATATATATAATTTTTATTTTTATATAGATAACCAGGTACATATACCCTACCTATTCTACACAATTCTTATGAGTTAGTATTTATCACAGGTTATGTCAACTAATAATAATGGGAAAAGTTTATTGCAAAAATTATTTCGATCATTCTTAATAATAATTAATAATAATACAACACTAAATGTTTGTTTTTATATTATGCTATGACCGCACTATTTTTTTTATATTATAAAAGGTGTCACAGACACGCCTTCATGCTTTATGCTCTGGATTCTTTGTTTGGAAAGAAGGAACAACAATTCTAGCCTATCCTGAGACACAGGAACTGTCGTCAATGTGAATGGAACTGACTGAAGGATTCTCCACTTCTAGATAAAGAGCTTGAATTGAAGTTAAGTACGAAATCCAAACCCAAACCTACAATTTATAATAAAAACCTAAGTATACCTATAGTTCATCAAACATGATTATTGTAGTGAAATAAAAATTTAAATGGTTTACCTCTGAGCAAGACCAGAGGTTATATGAATATTCTAGCAGGGTAGGATTATTCTGGTAGAGTTTGTGATCCACAGAAGAGAACACAAAAGATAAGAATAATTGGAAAGACAGTCTATCCGTCAATCACTCTGTATAAAATTAGACAAAACCTATTTACTCACGGAATATTATTCATTTGTGCATCAATAACGAAAAAGTATAAAACCCTCTTTCATTCATTGCACCTGCCTTAGGAAGCTTCAGACAATCTTGCCTTGAGGTTTAGAAATAACATCTGCAGATATAGGGCTGTTGTAATAAATAATGTCAACAAACAAGAAAGTGTATAGTAGTCGACGACTGCTTTTAAAATCAGTTGATTTATTTAACACTCGGTATAGCTAGTAACTATCAAATATGTAGCTGAAAAGGAGAAAGAGTAAAACAAAAATAGGTATTAAAATATATATATTATATATATATATATATATATATATATATATATATAATATATATATTATATATATATATATATTATACTATATTATATTATATATATATATTTTGATTATCAATACCTATCACACTGCGATGAGGTGTAGAAGGATGAAATGTATATCTTCATCAATATATATATATATATATATATATATATATATATATATATACTATATACTATATATATATATATATATATATATATATATATATATATATAATACTATACTATAAGTATATATATACTGTGATTTACATTTGATCGAGTGCATGGGCTTCTGATATCATGAACGTAAGGAAGGCGGGTGCGTCCGGATGGCATTC
>JABUQX010098006.1:0-12500 GCA_015478945.1 Trachelipus rathkii | reverse complement strand
ACTGTTGTTTTAAAAGGATGTGTTGCATATAAAAGAATTATTATAAATCACAATTCTGAGCCTTTGCAAAGAGCGACGATAAATTTTATTTGGCGAATATATTAATTTAAGAACAATTTTTTTTGGAATTATATTTACGAAGATTTTGGGAATATTAGTTTATTATTGCAAAGATTGCATATTTAAGAATAATTTTTATTAGATTTTTTTTTGAAATAAAATATTCCGTGGAGAAAAAAGGTGCCCGAAAGTAACTTTAAGTCCACATATAAACTAAGTACCGTAAAAAATATATAAATACAAGTTAATTAGTGTCACACGGCTGGGAGGTAGAGTTCTATCATTTGGGGTTTCATCTCTCGTTCCGAAATTTACCTTTGGGAAGCACTACGTGTTGTTGAACTCTCTTACGAAAAAAGGTTACTAGAAGACTTTCGTGTCTGTGAATGATATTCGCTTGGAAATACATCAATGAGGAATATTATATTTAGGAGAGAGTGTTTAAAGTGACATAGCGTATACACTTAGACGGAAACTCACTTTAAGAAGGAAAAAAAAATTCATTATTATCTTTCCTCACCTACCTAACTATTCAGTAATCATCATAGAAAGTATATTCTGAACTCATCCTGAAGTCATCAGAAGATATTGTGAGAGGCTGCAAGTTATTTCAGAAACAATATATTACACTGAAACAGTGACTATGTGACATACAAGTGGAGGGATTTACTGGATTGTCCATTGAAGTCTACTAGAAGACATTAGCATGTGATTTAGGACAATTGTACAAGACTATTGAGAAAAATTTATAAATACTTCTTGCATCTGAGATTAAGATTCTGTGAAGCGAGTTGCACCGTTAGACAATAGAACTATGTTATTTTTTTGTTTTGAATAAAACGAATTCCATAGGATTTTCACGCTTAACTTTACCGATGGAATACCCGTTTGTGACAGTGATGAAAGTATATATATTAATATAATCATTATTAAAAATAATAATTAAATTATATATAAAAAATTAGGTCAGAGTGTCGTAAGCTGACAATCATGTAACTAGAGAACGGCAGGTATTACAGTAAAACAAATTATACCATATTTGGAATCAGCGGAAAATGCTAAGGAGGGGTTTTTGCAATTATATTTATTATTTATTGTTTTTTTTGTTTTTTCTATTCTTCGGAAATATTTAAAAAAATTTTTTTCACAAAATTGGGCTCGCAGCCGACGGGAGACAAGAGGGGGACTTCCCCCGTAATCGATCCACCGGAGAGTCGAGAGACCCGGAACTCCTGCCATCTTTGCGGTTCTACCCAATGGTATTAATGTGTCGGAGGTAATTAACAAAGTGCAAGGGAAGTAAAATTATTCTTTTTATTAAACTAAGGACAATACCATTGCGGATTAACCGCCAAAGCAGCAGAGGCGGGTCTCTCGGCCCCCGGTGGACGACGGGGAACTTTCGTCCCCCCCATCTGTCCCCCGTGCGGCTCGAATCCCTTAAATGTGAAAAACATTTTAATTTTTTAAATATTATTTCACATAAATGTAAAAAAATTAAAAATAAAATGTAAAAACCCCTCCTTAAAATTTTCCGCTGATCCAAAATATATATAATTTTGTTTTACTGTAGGTGCTGCCGTTCTCGAGTTACATCATGTCAGCTTTAAAAGCTTAAATGCTAAAAATTAATTTTCAAAATTTTGGAGACAGGATAATTTAATAGATAAAGCCAAATTAAGATTCACAAGTTAAGGTTTAAAAATAAACTTTCGCTCCCCTCCTCACAGTGTAATAACAATTACCACAAATGCCTAAAATCTTTAAATACATATCGGTTTCTTATAATTTATACACAATCCCGATAAATTCGCAGAGTTTTCACTCCAACACTAACCTTTTTCATTTCTTGTTTAATTTAAATTTACTACATCATAATTTTAGCAGAGCTAAATTTTAAATTGATTCTTTGACACCACATTCACATCAAACTCGACAAAAGAAAAAATCACCAAATTTCTCTTTAAACGAAACCCACTACAATACAGCAACGTCTGTGCACCGGAGGAACATGACTCATCTACTAATTATCCCCGCATGGTTGAAAAAATTTCTCTCTTTGCAAATTCTCAACTCACCTCATCCCCTACTCTACACTATCGCTCTAAGATATTGAACATCCACAGGAGATCTACAAACACTGCTGATTTTTCTAGTTAAAACAACAACTCAATACATACCCCCTACACTTATATAACAAAACCAAAAAACCAACAAACAACCACAAACAAACATACAAACAAACCTATCTACATATATAAAATATATATAAACCACAACTACTTAATAAAAATAATAATAATTTATACCTAATATATATAATATTATTATATAATACTAAAATAACTCACAAATATCTATACTACCCCAAACACCTAAACCACAAATCTCTACTCAAATACCCCAAATATGTACAAAAAACTACTATATACGATATCAATAATATAAATATAATAATATAACTATCAAAACTCAAATAACATCATAGTCAACCTCAAACATACATCACTATATATACATTCACAAACAACAACTAACTATATACAATAAATAAATATAAATCTAACATCACTACTACCTACCAAACTATAACTCTTATGTTGCCCAGCACCATGAGAATTCATACATACTATACTAATAACATAAAAGATTGGGGAATACCGTTTAAAATTAAACATTTTACCCACACCCTACATATACTAAACTATATATATATATTACCTATAAATACCATACTCAATATACTTTCAAATCTCTGAATAACTATTAAGTAAAATCTTCACGAAAAATTATCCACTAAATATTACCATAACCAAATACAACCTAAAAATGGGCCAGAGAAAAATGAAATCAAATAAAAAATATGAAATAAAGGAATGAATAAACCATAAACTTCTCTTTACCATTCTTGATAAACTCTTTGAAAATCTCAAAAAGAAAATTATCAAATATTCACTAAAACGTAAATCTAGAAAGAAATCCAAATAGACAGGAACTACTTTCGACTCACAAAAAAAACAAACATCTTACATTCTTATCAAACAGATAAATAAAATAAAAATTTAGCTCTAGAACCTATAAAAATAAAAGTTAACTTATGTTAAAATACTTACTTAAATACAGCGAGTTCCTAAAATTATTTTGCACATGTTAAATAGTACCCTGTAAAAAAAAATTATGTCTCCAGTTGAAATTAGCAGTGAAAAGATGATAATATATTCTTGACAACTATTTTCCTCATCATAATATATTATATAATAATAAAATATATATAATACCCTATACCAAATAAATATAAAAATATATAATACAAATAAACTACATAATATACATATATAAAACATTGACTTATTAGCTTTTATCACCTGCATCTACCAAATTTAATTATTACGCTAACCCCAAATAAAATAAAATAATAAGTAGAGAACAATCATTTATATATAGTTATAAATTCATATAAAAAATAATATATCTAATAAATATATAAACATATAATATATAATACATAATATATATATAAAAAAAAAAAAAAAAAATAAAAACTAAAAATAAATAATATAAAAATATAAAAAATATAATAATATCAATAAAGAAAATACAAATCGACTATATATAAATATAACAAAAATATATAATTAAATAATATAAAAAAATAAAAATCTAATATAAAATATAAATATATAAAAATAAATAAAATATATAATATATAAAAAATATAAAAAATATAATGATTACAATAAATAAATAAATAAAAAAATATATATAAAATAATATAAAACAAACTAATAAATATACAACAAGTGGACGTTCAGGGGAAACCAGCAGAGTCAGAGATAGACCAATGGAAAACCCCCCGAATTTTACTAAAGAACAACTAAAAATTTTAAGTATCATAAATCTGACAAATAAATATAAGTGGCAGCAAATAAAATTAAAATATTATAAATATTATTACGATCCCAAGCTAAGTCAAAGGAAACAAAATCTCATAAGTCCTATATAGTTAAACATTAAACTGAAGCTAATCAAGAAAAAATAAGCAAACATATAGATTTACCAGCAGAATAATGAAGATGATGTAAAGCGATAATTAGAGCTGAAGGTATACTAGAAATTGACTGAACCAAGAATTAGACAAGTTCCAAAATACAAGAACACAACATATAACACTACTAATAAATGACCAAAAAGAAACATAATATTAAATCGCCACATCCAATTTTAAAAATATAACCAATTAAGTTTGAAAATAATACTAAAATATACAGCATTAGGAAGAGAGGTTTTTAGATCAGAAAGAAATTATTTCTTCCAGACAAATGCTCATACTAACAGTTTTAATGAACCATATGAGAAGATAAAACCGATAATGAAAATGTAACCAATGTGCAAGGAGATCTTGAAAAGCCTAAAAGAAGATATTAAGATTTAACAAGCAGAAGAATTGGGATTTATGGAAGTTTGAAATGAGACAATCAACAGCACAGATCGATCCAAAAAACAGGCAATAGCGACTAGTTTCTTGTTTCACAAAAGCCACAAAATTCAAAATATTAACATATCGGGGCTAAAACAGGCAAAACTAGCCCCGTGTCGACTGCACCAGCAGAAAGAAAGCTTTTCAACATTAAGAGTTTTGAAAACCTACTTGGACAATATACTGGAGCTGAAAGACTTACTGGGACCTGCCCTCCTTACATTAACATCCAAATTAATTTAGACATAAAAACTGAAGATATTATCTCGGATTTTGCTCCTCTCATGCCCGGCAATTAAAGTTAACAATTTAGGTGGGTAAATTGATTTAGTAATTATATATAAATATATATCCCATTTTTCTTAGAAATTTAATATTTAGTCCTTCACTTATATATATAAATAATAAGATATATATATATATAATAAATAATACTATATATATATAATACTATATATAATATAATATATATATATATTCATATATATATATCATTAATATAGAAAATATATAAGAAACGATTTCTATGTTCTTGGCCCCCCGAAAAATAATTCTGGATTACGCCACTGCTTATACATATATATATATAATATATATATAAATTATAATAATATGATAATATATAAATAATATAATATATAATATATAAATATAATAATAATATATATATATATATATAATATATATAAATATTTATATAGATATAACTATATAAATAAATATATATACATACCATACATACATACATATATAATATAATAAAAAATATAAATTATTGCATTTCATAAATCCCTGAACTTACCCTGTATGAAATGCGAGGGAAAAAAACAATAGGCCTCAAACTACAAGAGAACAAATATTTAAATTGACATTTATCCTTAGTCTATTGAACTCAATGAACGCATTTATATATACAGTTCAACATATCATTTTAATAAAAATCTATTGTGTTCCTGTATCAAAAACCTGCATATGGTTATGCTAGCTTTTATATAAATTCAAAATTTATTTATCTCAATTCCTGAATTACAAAAGAAAAAACAAATTGTTATCATTTAAATAACAAAAATAGATCAAACGATACAATTTAATAATATATAATATGTTCAATATTTTACAATTTCAAAACACACATATACCAATAAATTCACAAAAAAACTGAAAGTAACTCTTCACCCCCAGTCTATGAAATGGAGGCTACTACTTGCCCAAATACATTGATAATGTGTCCTTATGAGATCAAATAATAATAATAAAAATAAAATAATAATAATATATAAATCAATAATAATAATAAAGAATAAATAATAAAAACATAATAAAATAATAATAAATAAATGATTAAAATAATAATAATCAAAATAAAAATAATCAACTATATAAATAATAAACAATAAAAATAACAAATAATAAATAAAATGAGCTTATTTTAACGTGCTAAATTGTAATACTAATAGAATAAATAAAAATAAATAATAAGTTTATGCCATAATTAATAATAATTTCTAACAAAACTTAATAAGCTATAATAATAATAAAAATAATGAATAATCAAACAATAGAAAATAATAAATAATAATAAATAACAACAAAATAATATTAAATAAATAATATTAATAATAATAATAATATAAAAATAAATTAATCAATAATAATAATAATAAATAATAATAATAATAAAAAATCGTTATTAGCATGCTTCAAAATGAAAATCAATAATAAATCAATACTTTTCAATAATAATGATACTAAAAAAATTAAACAATAATAATATAATAATAAATAATAATAATAATAAATATAATAATATAATAAATAAATAATAATAATAAATAAATAAATAAATAATAATAATGAGATAGGTGAAACGGAGGGAAGGTAGAGAAGAGCTGAATGAAGAAGAGAAAGAAGAAAGAAGATGAAGAGAAGAAAACGTTAAGGCGGACAAGCGCATGGAAGAGAAGTGCAGAACATGTAGTGAAAGAGAACAAGCAGAAGAAGAAGAAGAAGAAGAAGAAGAAGAAAGAAATAGAAGAGAGAGAAAAAAGAAAAAGGAGATATAAAAAGAAAAAGAAAAGAATAAAATAATAATAAATAATAATAATAATAAAATAATAATAATAATAATATAATAAAGAAATATAATAATAATAATAAATAATAAATAAATAATAATAATAATTAATAATAATAATAAATAATAATAATATAATAATAATAATATAATAATAATTAATAAATAATAAAATAAATTATAATATAATAATAATAATTAATAATAATAAATAATTAACAATAATAAATAACTAACGAAATAACAAATAAATTAACAAACAACAAATAAACAATAACAACAAAAACAAAAAAAAAAAGAAAAAAAAAAACAATTTGTTATTAAGCACAAAGAAGATAATCAATAATAATAATAATAATAAATAATGAATAATATAAATAATAATAATAATAATAATAATATAAACAATAAAACTAAAATAATAATAATAAAAATAATAATAATAATAATAAAATAATAAAATAAACTAACAATAAATAAATAACTAACAATAACAATAACAAATAACAACACCAATAACAATAACAACAAAAAGAACAACAAACAAACAACAATAAACAATAAAAATAACAATAGCAATAATGTATAATAATAATAATAATAATAATAATAATAATTAATAATAATAATAATAATAATAATAAATATACATAATAATAATAATAATAATAATAAAAATATCAAATAACTAACTGTGAACAAATGACAAGAGCAACTAATAACAACAGAAACAAGAACAAGAAACAAAAATAAAAATAATAATAATAATAAAAACAAATAATATAAAATAATAAAGAAATAATAATAATAATACAAATAATAATAATAATAAATAATAATAATCAATAATAACAATAATAATAAATAATAATAATAATAATAATAATAATAATAATAAAATAATAATAATAATAATAATAATAATAAATTAATTAAAATAATATTGAATAACAATTATAATACAAACATACCTTATATATGCATTTACACATACGTAATGAAATAATAAATAATTAATATAAATAATATATAATATAAAAGAATATATATAATATAAATAATATATATATAAATATATATAAATAATGATAATATATATATATAATTATATATATAATAGATTAATAGATATATAATATATATATAAATAAAATACCCCATTAATTATAATATAATATATATAATTATATATTATAAATATATAATATAATAATAGATAATAATATTATATATATAGACTAATATTATATATATATCTAATAATATTATAAATAGGCATATATATATCATATAAATAATATATATAATATATAAATATTAAATAATATATAAATATATATATAAATAATAAATAATATAATATATATTATATATAATAAAAATAATAATACTATATATATGAATAAATATATATAATATAATATAAATATAATATAATAATATAATAATATAATATATATATAAATATTAAAAAATATATATATATATATATAATATATACCTAAATAATATAATTAATATATAGATATATATACTATATAATATAATATATAAATTTATATATATAATAATATATAATAAATATACTATATAATATATAATATACAATTATAGGATGCAGCAGATGCATCATTATCCGCAATCCGCGGCAAGCAGATGCGGGATGCGGAAATGCGGAGAATATATATATAGATATATATATAATAATATAGATAAATAATTATATATATATAAACCATATATAATAATATAAATATATAATAATATAATATATATATGTATTACGAGTTTAAGCCACAATCTATAAATATAAATTTTAATTTACCAGGGGTAAAATTGACGAGAAAACCACAACTCAAATGCCACCCTAACCAACCTCTTATCCCAATCTCCGCTGATATAATTATAGAAAAGAGATTTTACAAATGGATCTAAAATATTAACTGTTATTGCAACATAATATTGGAAATTCCAAATATTAAGGTTTGATGCTTGAGAAACATTCAATTTTTCTGGACTTTTCTGTTGAGACCTCATGAAACATCAATTTTTCTTCTTAGAGCCCAGCATTGCTAAATTACTCTCTCACTCTGGAAACATAAGTGGTTGCGTCAGAGCCCAAGTATCTTCACTTAGCCAAGTTTACTCAAGCGTGGTAAACAATTTGCCTTACTTTCCACCAACTGATAGGATCATCATATTTTTATCTAGGTCGTTTTTTTGAGTGATAGTTCAATCATTGATGACCACATCCTTTATGGCAATAAGCGTGTGGTTCTTCAACACTATGGAACTGTAGATATTCTCAGTGAATCATGTTATTGAATTTACTTGTAGAAGGTGTTAGTTCTGTAGATTTCGGTTTTTTTCTTTTAGTGAGGTTGAAACCGAACTTAATTAATAGAACTGTTCGGATTGAAAGTTTTTCAGCCGCAACACAAAGTGACAATTAACTTGGTTCTTAATATTGTGATACAAAAATAACTTGCCTTTTTAAAACGCGGAGAATCTAAGTAAGTAATTGCAATAGTATGGAAGGGTAATTAATATTCACACAGAACACAAGGAATTTTCTAGCTGAGATTTAATTACATTTTATACATTCTTTAAACCGTCATCATTCTCTTCATTTGAGGATGCGTTTCAAAATGCTTCCCTAGCGTTGAGATTAATATGATATTACACCGGAGACAAAAGCTGTAGAGCAGGACTGATATTTCAGGTAATTTCGGTAAATGAGTTTCAATAGCATAATGACGATGTGAATAATTGATGTACAATATTTCCACATAAGATAAGAATGTTCACCACTCTTGTCAAGATCGACGCATGGCGTACGAGGACAAGGCAGGATATCTCTTCGAAAGCCAAATCCATTCTTTCCAATCATGATGAAATGTACATATTCCAGCGAGTCGGAATGTCTTTGATAACAATTAAGATATGGAATATCAAGTCGTTTATGAATTGCTTCCAACTCTTTTTCATTTTTTCAATTCATCTTAATTTTTTTGCTATAAAATTCTTTATCAAATCTGGACAATAAAATCCGAGCAACATCCGCAGGGCAAATCGCGGATGCGGATGCGGATCTTTTAATAATGTGCGGATGCAAATCGCGGCATCGGATGTTACCTGCATCACACACATATAATATATATATATATACAAACATACAAATATATATATATACTAATAATAATATAAAACAAATTACAATCTACAACACACAACCTAATACCTAATACATCACCCCTACTACTCACCCCACCCTCACTACCTACCCCTCATATAATATAGTAAAAATATATAATACCAATATTCTTAATATACTTATAAAAATAAATATATAATACTATATATATACTACTCCATATACCTATATTAATATATACTATATACTCTATATAATATATATAATATTATATATATAATTATTACAGATTATACATAGACCTTTAATACATATACAATATAATAAATAAATAACTTAATAATAAAAATAATATCAGAAATAATAATAATAATCATCAAAATCAAAATCAAAATGATAATTTCTCTTAACAAAACTAAAATTATAATTTCAAGTATTTAATCCAAGGTCTCAAGAATTCTTCGAATACCAATAATGATTAATATACAATATAAAAGCACAATAATAATAATAATAATTAAATAAATAAATAATAAAAATAATAAATAAGGTAATAAAATAAATAATAATAATAATAATAATAAATAATACATAATAAAATTAATAATTTATAAATAATAATAAATATAATAATAACAATAATAATAATAAATATATAATATATAATTATATATAATATAATATATATATATAAATATATATAATAATAATTATATAAATATAAATATATATATATAGATATATATATAATATAATATAATAATAATATATATACTAATTATATAAATTAATAATATTATATAATATACAAATATAAGATTATGATTCGACCTTCACCGATGTGAACAGCTGTGGAACCAATTAGCGTAGTCAAGAAGAAGAAGCAACAGCAGGAAGACTGCAGCAAGTGTTATAAATCTGAAAAAAGGAATTGTATAATGGAGAGAGAGATTGGTAAATCAAGACGAAAAGCCCCCAAAGAACATTAATAAAAAGTACTTTTGGATTTGCGTTTAAGAGAGTATACTTAGATTTGAAGTTTCATATGTCTAGTAAAGAACAACATTTAATCATTAAACGATTAAAATTTCAAAAAATTAAAGTATTTATTTTTGTTAATTTCTTATAATATTGTCGAGCTCACAAGGACGGAACATTTTTTTTTTCAATAACATTTTTTTTCAATTAATCTATTTGGAATTGATATGCAAAATATTAAAAAAAGAAAGACAAGAAATTTTTAAATTATAAAATATACTAAGAAAAAAAGTTAAACCCGACCGCTTACGCGAAGTCGTCGAGTCTTAGAATGAAAAAATTCATAAATTCTCTTGTCTGATAAGCAGGGCTGAATACCCCTTCTATCATTGTTTCTTTTCAAGTGAATGGTGATGATTAAGTTTGGAAAACTTATCAAGCAACCAAAACACCGCCTACGCTATGCGGCAATATGAGGCTTTGTATAACAATAAAATATATATAAAATAATCATATATATATAATAATATAATTAAAACAATAAAAAAATATAATATAATAATAAAATATAAACTATATATCTTATATAAATCTATTCCATAAATAAATATTACTAAAAATACCATATATAACTAAAACATACTATAAAAATAATATAATATATACTTGTCTATACTATAATCATCCTGCTATCAAAATATAATAAAAATATAAACATACTATATACTAAAAATAATACTAAGTAACAATACCTAACATATCATATATATAACCTATATAATATATACTACAATATATATATATATATATATATATATTCTATAATATATAAATATAATAATTATATGATATATATATATATATATATATATATTATATATATAATATTATAATTATATATATATATAAATTATTAATAATAATAAATATATATATCTATATCAAATATATATATATACATATAAAAACTAATATATATATTAATATACTATATAACTAATAATATATATATATAAATATATATATAATATAATATATAATAATATTATAATATTATATATATAAATATATAATATATATATAATATATAAATATAATATACATATAAAAATATATATAATATATATATATATATATATCAGGGCTTGGCTCAAGCCTACAAATACTAATGAATGGAACTCTATACATTTTTTGCGAGTACTTGTACTTATTACTAAACCTGTTAATTGACAGATTCTAAAACCCACAAAGTACTTGTACTTGTTACTTGCACCTCTTGTGACTTGAAAATTTGCAATACTTGCCATTACTTTTGGCATTTTTTTTAATAACTTGAGGAAAATTTATATTAATGTGTGCTTATTTTTTATCATTTTTCTACGTATTGATATCATTATTTCTTAATGTCATATTCTAAATAAATTTCTATTACGCAATATACCAGATGTCATTAATAATATACTTACAAAATATATGTATACGTACATAATATAATATATATATACATATATATATATATATAATATAATATTATAATATAATATATAATAGAATTAATATATAATATAATATTGGCTAATTATAATTGGTTGACTCCAAGGTATGGCTAGGCTATAGGCGATACAGTTATTTTAATATTTTAGACGGTAAATACATTAAATTTGGAGGATAAACTCCCAACTCAACCAAATACTAAAAAACCAACCTAACTTAACCTACCTAACCAAACTTAACCCTAAGAATCCTCTCTCTGAATG
>JABUQX010098005.1:0-21436 GCA_015478945.1 Trachelipus rathkii | reverse complement strand
CCGCGATTCTTATCATAAAACAAAAAGTTAAAAATTTAAAAATTCAAACCGTAGTACAAGTATAAGAGCTACAATCTTCCTGCTTTAATAAAATTTTCCCAAAAGGAAATGCGCCATACCTTTTATTAACACTTTTTACCCCCGATCCTAATCTTGGCCTCTATGTTTTTTAACCGGCACAAATCCCAGATATGTCCTTTCCTGACCCCCTTAGGAAATGTCGGATAAAACAATCTAAATTTCCCAACCCCCCCACCACCACGTAATTGCAAAGGTTTAACTATTATAGAGTCAAAATAAAGCTTCTTTAATCCAATTTTATGGCAACAAAAAACAAACAAAAAAAAAAACAACCTAATACTGCTATCTATATCGAATTTCAAATTTTAGGAGTCTGAGATTAAAATGTGAAGGATACCGATACATTCTTTCTTCTTATTATAGCGTCGTTATAATTGAAATACAATTCTAAATAAATCCAAACGTAGGCCCCTCCTCTTCAATAGAGTTTAAAAGAACTACAATCCTTGTTCCTATTCATGTTCCTGAACAATTTTGCTTCCTAACTTTGGTAACCCACACTACTGCCCACCACGACTTAAATTATGTCCTTGATAAAATGGCCCCGGTCCCTACCATCCAGATATTTGGGCTCCTCTTACACTAGATGCTTATATACAAACAAAAGTAAAATCTAAATTCCCAAAACCGACGACAAGTCTATAAAGCCACCGAATCTCTGCCTGCCTTAATAAAATTCTTTCCCGACAAGAATTCTTTATTTTTTAACTTTTACACCCGATCTAATATTCCTCTATGTTTTTTAAACCGGCCCACCATCCCACTCATATCCTGCTCTCCCTGACCCTTAGCACACTCGCCCACTATAGACAAAAACACCAAATTATATATAAATTCCGTAAACCCCCGTTTGCTGCAAAGGTTAGTAAAAGCGTTAAAATAAGCCCTTCCTTTAATTTAAAATTTTTTTCCAAAAAAAATCCCTTCCATTATTTTAAAACATTTGCCCGACCCAATTATGGTCCCCTAAAACAATCGGACATCAAGATATGTTGACTTCTTCAACTCCCAGGACCTGCTTTTCAGAAAAAAATCTTAAATAATAATAACTGTAACACTTACTATTATATTAACCAAGCGAATTACGCATCCTGTTCTTTATTCCAAAACTTTTCGAATTTTTTTCCTTCCAATTCCCCCCCCCTTAACTTTTTAATCACCGCCCACCCTTTAACATTATGTCCCCTTAAAATGCAGCCCCCGACTACTAACATTCAATAATGCGATACTAGTAGTATACTATTACCTTCCTATCAGTAGAGCTATATATACATTGCCTTTATAAAACCCAATATGAAGTAAAATTGCAACTACTCCATTTCCCCCAAACCCCTAACGTCCTCATGTATACACCAAGTTTATTAGAGTTATAACCAATTACCCTCTTGCCTTTTAATAAACATTTCTTCCCGAAAATTTAGTATGATACCCATATAATATTATAAATGTGCCCTCCTAAATTAATTATAACTTTTTAACGATCGTAAATTATAATAAATTACTCTTCTCATAAACTCGTGTAAATATATTTAAGCCGGCCCACATCCAATCTCTAGCACTGCCTTCATACTCACGTTATTTGTCTTTTAGGAATACCTATGTCTCAATTATTTCTAGTAATAAATTTACCCAAAAAATTATAACATAAATGTAACAAACATCCGACAATAATGCCCGCGTGCTTATATGCATAAGGCGGTAACTGTCAAGACTCACAGGAAATTCGTAGTTATTTGCTAGAGCAGGGTTCCACGCCATTACTTTTAATCTTAATTCTTATTTTATCGTACAAAATGAAAAGTATTAATTACTAAAAGGGAAACAACTTTTACCTAAAAAAATGAAATATAATCACACTTAATTTTTTTAACAAACAATAATGAAGAATATACTGACTTTTATCTTCACGCATTTCTATATAAAAGTAATTAGATTAAAATAAATTTATTAAATTTACTCTCTATAAATATTGATCACAAAAAGTGACTCCCTCAGGTGCGAATCTTAAAGGACGAGGGTGCCTCAACGACTTCAAAGGACTTCCCGCTGTGCGTGTGAGTAATAACAATCATGCAGACTGCATTTCTTATCTCATGAAAGCGTACTCACATAGTTTAATGAAAAATAACTGCATTCATAAAGAAACTATAATATTATTCCCCCCAAACCCGCCAGAATATTAAGTTAGCATTTCAGCACACAACCACTTTCCATCCAGAATCTCGTCGAATCGTATTTGATAATCTCTCTTATATTAATCAATCTCTCAGAATATCTTTCTCCATATATTACATATTTGCTTTATCACATCTAATTAAAATTACCATTAGACGAAAATAAATGACGAACACACATCACTCTAACACTCACAAGGCAACTCTCAAGAATAAAATTTCTCTCAGTTGTAAAACTCTGGTCGAGACAAACTACAACTGCAAGAGCAACCAAACGAAAAGTGAAACAAAAATAAGGAGAGCGAAAATGATGATTCTACATTCCATAACAAGGGGAAAATCGCGTAATACAACTAAACGTACATACTCCTGCGACCATTAAGAAAACAGTCTGCCCAATAAAGAACCAAGAAAAGAAAGTAATACACTAACCCCCTGAGAATTGAAGAAAGGTATAGCAGAACTTTGCAAAGACTATCCTTGCCTATAAGATGTGGAGGGTTTATATGCCTAGGATCTAGGGTCTCGACAAAAACTCCATCTCTCTTTTTTTAAAAAAAACAAAACACTAAAACCCATAGTTTGTGTTTTCTTACCTCATTTAAACCCAAACTTATACAATCCCCTGAATGTGAGTATTGTTTTGTGGATTTATATTTTCGAGGATTATTGTTACTCTAAACTCTCCCCTCTCAAAACCGTCCGGTGTTTATATAATGTGGTTTTTATTCGTTTTACCCAAGTTATTATTTACAGCGTACAAAATAATTATTACCGTCTAACAAAATCCTCGTCTATACCCACCGTGCTAAGACAATAATTATTAATAGCATAACATTTCCTTCTAAAATTCTTTCAGATTCGCATATATTTAAATCATTCTGATCAACTAGCAAGACCTGTCAATAAACTAAAATTATTATGGAGTCCCTATGTTTTTCTCTTTAATATACCCTAAGACCGTCATCAAAAATCGACCCAACAAGTGCCAGAGGCTATTGTGTGTTCATATCTCCTTGTATAACATGTAGGAAATGTTATATTATCCTAACTATAAAAAAAATCACATTTTATAACCTAACATAAATTTCCCTCTTACCCTCATAAATCTCTACGCCATAAAGAGAGTAACCCACAAAAAAGATAAAAAAAAAAAAATAAAAAAACACTACGATGACATTACCGTATTAAAGTTTACAAATTCCAATTTAATCACTACTATATATACCAAATGAATAATCCCTGTAATTTACCGTTAATAATTTGAAGTTACCAAAATAATAACCTCTATTCGTGCATAGTTATCCTCTACTATATATCCTAACATAATTCTCTTCCTAAAAAATACCTTTTCCTTAGTTTACCTATAGACTTCTAAATATCCATATACTAATTTTTTCTCTTATCTTATCACTAACCCGACGTCCTAAATTATAAAGTAAATCTTACATAATCTATGATTCGACTAAATCCAATACTTATAGTTGTATAATTTATATCCTCTTAACTATAATATGAGACAGTTTATATAAATAATCCAGTAATATATATATACCTATGTATTATACTACAATAGATATAAGTTAATACAGATACTCATTTATGCAATCATAGTAGTTTGCCTCCAGTTATAATGATATATAAATTATTTTTCTATAAAAATTTAAATTTTGTAATAATATGGTTTTGTTATATATGGAACCCGTAATCGTATTAAGTTTGAGTAGAGTTGTTTTAGGGTGTATTGCTGTTACGCTCTACTGTTTTCGACCGTAGCTCGCGACTTCCATAAGTATATATAGTATACTTGACGATTCTAGTATTTGTCTCGTGCCATACTATTAGGAAGATATTAGCCATATTTGTAGAGTAGATGAGAAAAACAGAGAGAAGAATTATAAAGAGTATAGATGGAGAGATATCACTAAACGCACGATTGAGAGACGAGATGCACAGAAATAAACCGCAGGCTGAAGAAGAGAGAGATAAAATACAAAAGGCACTGTAGTTTCCAGAGAGAGAGAAAGAAGAAAATATTCCCCTCCATCCATTAAAGTTCTATATACTGATAATTAATAATACAAACATGATTTTTATTAACACCAAAACATTTCCAGTTTAGCTGTCTCCCAAACCTATTATCTAATGCTGCTTATGATTATTGCCCAAGGTCCACCAGGTAACGCTCTGAATAAAAATAAACTGCACCCTGCCCACATTCTCACGAATTAGCACGTTTATGAATTGGCTCTCCTGGTAACCTAACTATGCTATGACACTTTGTTTTCTCTAAGTATAATCGACACTTACTACAACATATATCATTTTCTCTCTCTCTGAAGAAACCTCCGTATGTAGCCAAGTATGTAGCTCAGTAGCTGCTGAACCTACTCCACGAAGAATTCTCCAATCATAGGTTTCATACACCTTTTATTTACCATAGAATGTGTTCTCCTGCATTACTTTATTTTTTATTCCTCCCAATTATCTTTCCCACCCATGTCTATATGAAATACGTGCCCTTACCGGTTAAAAATTACTGTCGTGTTATACAATAGTCTGGTGGACATCTGAGTTCCTTGGTTGAACTAGGCCTTAATCCCAATATGCTTTAGATCAGGTGTCCTGCTTACTGCTCCTAACTATGGGAGTAAGTTAACTCCTTTTGTACTTTTTCTATATCCTTGCAGATAGCTGAGGCTTAAAGTTGTATCCCTATGCAGACTCCCGATATTTCCACAAATCAGTCTTTTCCCACATAAACCCACGTCTTCCAAAACCTTAGTTTACCAGTCCATTGCTCTCTTAAGCACAACTTTTTGATAGTTTCTGATGCATGTTGCCCGCTTCTCACTACTATAATCGTTTTATTTAAATAAAATCATTAATTTGTCCCTTCCGGAAAATATAGGAATCCTCCGATGCGTTATTTTTTTTAGGGATAGACATATTATTGAAATCCTATCAAAGCTGCGAAAACAGAATCATGGTTTTTTAAACCCATGTTTAAATTTCAACTTATAATATATATTTATAAGATAGTTTTAAGGAAACTTCCATTATATTTTAGCCTACTAATCCAGATTAATTACCTTATATGTCCCCTTTGCCCTTACAGTGATCTTCATATTGTTGAAATACTTTTATCCAGTGTTAACAATAAGATTTATAATTGCCAATTGTTTTAAAGCCATTCTGTCTCTGGTATAAGAGGATTTTATTAGAAGACTCCGAATGAGACATCATAACGAGCAAACATTATTGGCCACGTTAGCACACCTGACGAATTTTTAATAACTAAAAACAAATTTACTAAACTAATACACCAAATTACAAAGAGGTGACCAACCCCGCAATGGATACAAACTCAATGGATAAATTTTTTTCCATAAATTGTATTGCGTCTGCCGTGTGTTCTATAAGCAATCCTCTCAGCGAACAAATCTGAGAAAACCATATCCCAACATTGTAAAAAAGAACTCCTTAGATTTATATAATTCATGTGTCTATAGTTAATTTACTAGTTCATTATAAGGTGAGCTTTTTTTTTTATGTAACATGCGTGTTGTATGTGGATTTAAACATTGGTTCACACAATGGTTTAACCAAATTGTTTAAACATCATACTCGAACTTCAATACCAAGAGAATCGAGTGATTAAACTCCACAGAAGGAAAACAAGACCAGCGAGCCTTGAGAAAGTAAACTAACACTGTCTAAATCTACTTATATAACAATATTCTTTTATACACTGGTGATTTAAAATATGATATCCACAGCGTTCTCCGTATAACTATACTATAGTACACTATGCTCTAAATATACAAATAAATCAATGATATGTCTCATTGAACATATGCCTAAATTTCATAAAAATAATAAGCCAGAAAAATCAGTTACTACCAATCTACTATTATTATCAGACTGTGAATTTTATTATATCACTTAAATAGTTTTTTTGAAGCTGTACTTAACATCATTTATAATGTTATTGTAATTGATAATGTTTCTCACATATTATGTGATAATACCAACATACTCCTAATTTAGTTGTTTAATAAATCATACCCTTAATTTACTTATTTTAATAAAAAAATTTTAACTTCTAAAATTTATGAGCTTGCCTTAAAAGTTCACTTACCCCAAATTATAACTTCATATTAGATAACTCTATTACAATAGTATATACCGATTTTCACCCATAGAAAGTTTCCCTTATTGAATAATATACATTTTTTTATATATATACTATATATGGTAAATTTAATATATTAAAATTGACTTCCTATTGAAACTAATATGAAGTTGCTGATTCTGAAGAAGAACTTCAATATTTGGTAGACGTGGTATTTGAAGTATGCGAGGCTTGAAAATAGAAACAGTAAAAATAATTATTAATTATTGAAAATAGTTTTTAATAATATTATGATTTATATGTTACTTTAATTTTATTATATTATTATTAGAATTGAAATTTCAAGATTTGATGAAATATTTCAACAAGTTTAAAAATATATTTGAAATGTAGGTTTAATAAATATAAATACCTTAAGTATTTTTATACACACAAAACTTTCCAAAATAAAAATATATTTTATCATAATTATATAATCTAAATGTGATCAGTCGATGTACTGCAAACAAAAACTCATATTTCCTATTTCAAAAGTAACACATTTAAGCAGACCATCGCAGAAATCACTTGACTATAAGTTTGAAGTCTAATATACCATCATAAAAGATCCGATTTTTTCTCTCCCGAAATCCTTTTCTTAAACAACACCATTTTTCTTTATGACAACATAAAAAAGAAAAATAGGACTTTTTTTCTATATTGATGATATTATATATATTTTAGATAGAAAAGAATTAATTTATAATTCATAAAATCTACTTACGGATATTTTATTTGCCATTTAATTAATTAAGTGAATTAACTGTTTCTAAAATATTGAAATTAGCAATTATTTCAATAAGTATAATGCAATAGAATAATAAATAGGCCGAATGTTTTTTGTTTTATATGTTCAATAGTTGTTTAAGGGTACCATAAATTGACGTTTTTTTAATGAAATTTCAATATTTTGTATTACTCATTTAACCAATACCAATATGTTTCATATACTCTACATTAGTTATGTTGAATATCCTGTTAATTATATACTAAATAAACTTGTTAAATACTTCAAATTATATACTTTTACAAGTTATATAATTTCACATTACAAATTTTAAAAGATACGCTTAAAAATATTACGTATATCAGGACTAACGTTTTTGATGGCCCCTCCAATTCTCCACATTTCGAATTAATTATACTTTTAGAAAGGGAGGGGTAAATGTACACTAAAACCCCAGTGTATGAGGGGAAGTTTTTTAATACAAATGAGTACTCTATAAAAGTTTTATTTACGTATGTAATCAATATGCATTACTGGCCATCCTCATAGTAAGCCCTGTAATTCTTACCAGAAATGAGCTAATGTGAATTGTTTTTTCCTTTCTACATTAAAATATCAAGTTGCCCTATTCGAATTTCCCAAAATTTTGTGGAACTCGCATATGACAAGTGACATCTATTTTTCCTCCCGTTTGCTAAACTATTCACATGTTCTCTTATTAGAAGACCGCTGATACTTAGCTTCCCTCCGTTTCGGTCACCCTAGAGATTGCTAGTTGGGCAAAGGACTGGTGTGGCTTTTTCACTTTCCGTTATATTTTGAATCCTTTTTACCTTTTGAATTTTTTTTATGCATATTTTTTTCTTTTAAATTAATTCTCAGTTGTCCTTGATTCGTGAAGAAGGTCCTGGATAGACCTAGTGTGTTTGTGTTATCTAAAAATTATTCCCTTCCCCAAGAATTACCCAGTATTATTTTTATAAAATTATTTTCCCTCTAATTTACCAAAGTTTTAGATACTCTAAAGTCTGAATTATTCTCTAATGTTTCCCTAAAATTTTCCTACACCCCATTTGAAATATACTTATATCAGTAATTACTCTAATTGACTGTTATATTATATTTTATAATATACCAGGATTTTAAGCCTATAATTGAACATAATAAAAAATTAGACTGTATGTCCATATGAATATGCAATATTTCAAAATAAGTGCTAAGAAAATGAGAACTTATTATGTAATCAAGTTCTTCATATAGTAGGTATAGCCCTGCGTTTGGTCCGGTGTTATGTTATGCCCTTTCCATGACCTCTATTCCCGGTTGCACGTTTGTAGGTCCCTTCCCATAATTCACGGTTGTTTATTTGGGGAAGTATTGAGGAATCGTGATGATTAATCTAAGTTATTAATGTACAATAATATCGGGACTGAACGATTAAACCTTCGTTTTTAATTAATAAAAACTAAAAAAGGAAAATCCCAACCATAAGTTTGGGACTTTTCCTTCTTAAAATTTTCATCACTTGATATTTAAAAACTACCATTAAAAAGTATACAATTTTTCCGCCATTATTAGCATAAGAACGTATTTATATGTTATGTTATTTTTATATATGATATTTATATATATTTATTATATATATATATGTCTGAGCGTATTTAATTCTTTAAAAGTATGATATTAACTTTATTATTTATCAACTTAGTAGTACGAGCGCATAACTTATATTCCTCATATTTAAGCCATTTCTGATAAAAAAAATAAATCTACATATATATATTATTTACTATAAATATAGTAATTGAATATATATATATTTAATACCGAAGGCGGAATAAAATAATATTACCTGAACTTCTGTTATCATAATGTATTTTTTACTAATACTACTAGGTCATATATAAAATTAGATTGCCTAAATTGATCCCGAAATACAGAATCCGATTAATCGGTTCTGACAATTTCAATCCTCCAGTCGAATCTTGTGTAATTCGACACTTTTGAGACTGGATATACAAATAATATATCCGGTTTCCGAGATATACCCTGTTGACTGGCTGGAGAAATTGGAGAAAAATACGCCTTCCCGTTCACTCAATTATATTAATAAAAATAATTCTATATAAGTTAATTATAGTCTACTTTGCCTATAAGATAATATTGACTTTATTATTCTACTAATATTTTTCATCATTAGCGCAAAATATAATATTTTTTAAAATAAAAACTCAATAGTTTCAATAGTTAACGATATTTATTCTATCTAAATTTTTCAAAATAGTGATTTAATTTATTTTCTATATATTAAATTATTAATAATACTGTTTTGAATAATTTCACTCATTATTTGTCAAAAAATGATCCCGGAAAAATGCCAATAAAGACATTTTCTTGCAAATATTGGTGTAGAGGGCGTACAACCTGACAATTTTTAACTGGTTGGGACGATAACCCAGGCTTTTTTTTAACAACCACTGCTCCATCCATATAATTATAATATTGCATCTTTCCTATAACCAAAATATTCAAGGGAAATATCATATTAGCACGGTAAAGCCTAATTTTTTATTCTTCTTATATATGGTTTGAGTAAACTTAGTTATAAATATCGTGGTTCTTATAATAATTAAGATTTGCTTATGGTAATATTACATGTTAATTTATGCTATATAGTAATGTTTATTGTGCTTTTGTCAGTAGTTTTTAAAGTCTCAAATTCGTTGAATGAGTAAATGACAAATGATACACGAGTTCGAATTAGTGAAGTTATTTTAGTGAAATTGGAGCTAGAAGGCTTTAGCTTTCCCCGCCCAGTTATGTTTAACGTCAAGGTTCGCAGGTGGCTAGACTTTTTAAATGTGATTATCTCGATTGTGCGAACAACTGAACTCTTAGTGTTAGGTGTACCCAGAGATTCAAGCTTATATTACATTTTGAGAAATTCTCTTTATAAAAATATTACTAGTTAAATTGATTTAATTATGCCTAAACTTGAATAGCACGTCAGGAGGAAAAAGTTATATACATTATTCTTACAGGATGTTTTAATAAAAATTTTCTGTTAATCAGTTATCAGACCAAAAAACTGAGTGGTTTATTCCCTACCCATTAGTACATGTTAAAATTTTTTTTGAAAAATGGTCGTGTATAATTTCCTTTTAACTTAACCGACGTTCTGATAAAAGTTCCTTAGCCTCGACGTACAAATAAAACCGTCTCACATAGTCTCTAGTTGGTGAAGAAGGCTAGAATATTTCAACGAAATAAAAAAGAAAATATATACGCTTAACGAGTAAGCTTAGTAACCTTGTATAGCACGTTTTTTTATCTAAATACACAATCACTTATAAATCCCTCCAGGGTCCAGCAAATCAGAACAATCCTTACTTTATCAACTCAAACAACTCGCTAAAGTAGTAGGCACTTATGTGAGAAAAAGAACTTCGAACTACAACTTGCGAACGTGGACAGAGACAAAACATAAATCTCTCTTTAGACACACACGCTACTTCATAATGGTGACCAAGAAATTTGAACACTCTCTCTACCGGACTTGACGAAGACTGTTTATATTTAGAGGAGTTCTGGCTTACCCCCAACAGCGCTGAACACAATCCAAGATAAAGAGGTTCTACCATTATCTCAGCCCAACTTAGAACAAGTGCCAGGAGAACATACATTTCGCGGTCTGAGGGCAAGCTGGAAAGCAATTACCTCCCGCACCTACTCCGTATTTGCTAGAAACTAATGTGACTGTCTCTCTCTCCACAGAGCAACCCCAAAAAAATATATCAGCTGAATCCATTATAAGGTAGAAATGATTCGCCGTAATCAATTAGCCTTCCCCCTAGTAGTGCGAACGCCTTTCAAAAGAAATAGGTGACACTTTCGAGTTACTGACTCCAATTCCAGGATCGTTTACCTTCCTGTTACGATCATACTAAAAAGTGAAACTTTTCAATTAAGAACACAGGCCGAACGGCAAACCTTTAACTTCTATAACTTTTACTAGCGAATGCTGCCCTCCCCACTGGGAAAGAACTCACTCAAAACTATCTTAAATAGTAGATAGTCCCAACGCAGAAAAGACCAGATAGATCCAAAAGGAATAAATTCACAGCCATCCAAGGCAGCCTATCGAGCTCCCTGATATGCAATGCGACGTGCTCCAGATTCAGATTTCAATACTCCAGATACATAAATGAATCTCGCCAAACTTGCAATTTAAACAATGCTTGTCCTTCTTCATCCCATCTTCAGTACTTCTGTTTTCTGAGTCCAAAAGCTACATCTCGAAAATCTCTCTAAGGCGCATCAGCATCCTGAAGTGTGGAAGAGCGGACAGAGTATCATATGCTTATCCAGGCGTCTACATAATTATACACTGAGATAGGCTTAACGATGTGGATCTGATATTCGCGGTGTACATCAATTAATAATTTAGCTTATTCACGATGTTACGAATGTACTAAGACACTTCAAGATCCCACGCACGCAGTACCAAGATATAAGAGCTACGAATCTCTGCCTGATCCTCTCGGTAATAATACAAAGTAAACATCAAATCGGATCCGTGTTAAACCCCTATTTTGCGTCCTTATGTTAGCTTTATTTTTTAAAAATTGCACGTTAAACTTATTGTCTTCTCATGGTCTTATCAATAGGAAACTAATTACGCTCGTCTCTTACGGATGAAATCACGACTCGATTTCTCTTCATCTAGTATGATACTTCACTTTTTTGCCTGTCTCTATGTCTGCTTTCTGAAGCATTAGCACCCACAATCCCAGCGAAGAATATGCTGACGTTCTCGTTTGAATGTACTTTAGGATATAAGAGTTACATTCTTCTCAAAAATCAAATTGCGACCTCAATATCTAATCATATTACTTAAGATTATCCTCCCTCATAGAGACCTGGATAACCTGAAGCATAGTAGATCACCATCTATATATTTAGTAGTAGTATATGCAAAGGTCGTACCATAGCGATATAATGTACTGAAAATAGCTTCTTTATAACTCACAAATCTTTCTCATAAAATAATAGAATATAATATAAGTTTACATATAGATAAAGAATAAGAGAGGGAATCGTTAACCTTCATGTTAAATTTTTTTATAACATTTTTACTCGTCTACTTCACGATAGAGAATCTCACTTACCGCCTGATCACTGTATGTTTGTTATCAAGCTGATCTCTCTTCGCTAACTTGATGAGTTCCTAATTTCTTTACAAAATATCGCACATAACGAGATCAAAGCAACCCTATCAAGTTCTCCTATCAACGTATGGACGATTTAGCACTATGTCGGTTAGTTAAATCTCTTCGCAGATGGCATTCCCCTACCCAGCTGGCTTCGTTATTCAAGGATTGCTTATAGAGAATACGAACCCAATCCAATTATGCTTCAAATAACATTTCCCTCTTATACCAAGCTTCGTAGGTCGATTCGCCCTTCGGGAGTATGATTTCCTATTATCGGCTCAGTTAGAAGGTAATTCGTCATGTACATACAGTACATAGATTCTTGTGCTACTCCTGCGTTATTCAAATGATGATTTGCTTCCCTGGACCCGATAAAACTCATTTTCTCCGGAATAATTATCCTATGTCTCAATATACTTACAAACTTTACGTGATTTTTAAGAAACGATATATTTTAAATGAATTAAAAATAATATAGTCTATCTTATTAAAATTAAGAACAACTCGGCGAATTGGGGAAGGCGGCTCAGCATCACGATGAGATATTAGTGTATAGTGGTTAGAACCGACTTTCTTCTTATACTTACACTGGGAGTATTATATTTGCTTTAGATAATTTATTAACTCAAAATATAATTGAGTTAGAAAATATTAACTATTGCCCAAATACCGTCTTTGTTAAATGCTTTGCAACTTCTTAATTAATAATTTGTAAATCTCAACTATGACTATTTGTACTTATTGCATTTATATAATAAAATTTTTTTCCGAATATATTTCTGCTTACTTGTTTTATAAACTTTTTAACATCTTAACTGTTCTATGTTTTAAATGATTCGAGTTGCCGAAAGTATCTTCCCGTTCTACTATACTCGAGAAAATTTATTGGCTACATGTAATCTATGATTGATGTCTTTCATTGCCTTATATGTGATAACCAAACTGACCTCTTATCATAGAAAAACAGTATACTAATAAAATTCCTAACCCCCCAGTACCTGGGTAAAATAGTTAGCAAAGCAACCCTAAAAAGCTTCTTTAAAGTAAATTTCTTTCAAAAAAAAAAAAAACTCAAACCATCACGATTATTTTTAAAACATGCTTCTCTTAGTCCGGCACCCGAAAAAACTTATAAATAAATATGTATTTTATAGGGTATCATATAATTACCATAGATACTATGTAACAACACACGAATTGTGAATAGAACTTTAGCTTGTTGCCGCGGTTTAAAATTAGTGATTACCTTGCGATACTTCTATTTTTAGTAGAGAACCAAAACAATATGGCTAGAGTTATGTGCTTCGCATGAATAACTCTCGCCACAGTATTGCTGCGTTAATCATATTGTGAATCTGTAATCTTATTACTGGACTTAATCGCCAGCAATTATTCCAATCCTTTACTTCACCCGTTTATTATTCGCAAGTTTGTGTCGTGCTTTTTACACAGATGATTTTCAAGTACAGCAATAATAAGTCCGCAGTTAATATTAACTTATAACGTTGTAAAAACTTCTAATTTGACTGATGCAGTTCAATGAGGTCTTAAAATGATGATATAAAATTCTAATACCAATGGTACTTATCAAATTGATTTATTAGCTCGCTTTAGACTTGTATTAGCGGTCCAGTGTACTTAAGCATTTTTCTGGGAGTATAACTTAGATAACGTATGTAATCGTTTTATAATAAACAAATTAGTTTATAGCAGGACCAAAACTTGAATGATTTTCTTTACTATCCCACGCTTTGATAATCTATAGAAAAAGTTTTAAGAAGGCGGTTTGTAACTAAGTTATACTAGTGGGATGTCTGACGCCACAGTTTAAAGCGTGTTGTCAATCACAGCTTTTGCTGACAATAATCAACCAGTAGTTGCTGAAAACGGTTCCTCCAAAGAACAAGGTGTATGTCAAAGAAAGTGTGCTCATAAATCTCGATTATTTTAACTCTTTATTTAATTTTTAATTACTCGATATACATTTTTAACACCTCTCATCGCTGGCCAGTAAATCTTTTTCAAGGATGGGGTCGGAAATTTAATATTATTACATATACAGGAACCAACCATCCACCACCCAAATTCCCTCACATGCTAGCATGATTCTTCTCTCTCAATGTTCACGCAAAAGATAACGTGTGACAAATATTACAAATGATGAGAAATAGATTATTATCCTCCATAGAATCTCACCAAGAACAGTAAAAGAAAAGGTAAGAGTTTAAAGAAAGCGTAGAAAAGAGTATTCATGAACATGAAAAACAGAGCAGTTCCTATAAATACTGCCCGATAATCATTCTCGAATAAAAGAAAAAATATCTCAAACTACTTCACGCTACAAAATACTCTTAGTTGTTTTAAGAAGGACCAGTCACCCCTTGTTTATTGCGCGACCTAATTAAGAGTGCCGGAACTGACCAATTAGAATACGTGTGAATCACCGATCAATGAGAGTTGGCTCCTTTATATTAGGGACGGGTTTATATGAAACTAAAATTCTTAAATAGTAAGCCAGAAACATGAACATTTCACCCGTTTCACACAGCAGAATGGTTGCAAGCGATGCACACAGAATTACGATGTTACACAAAAAGATGTAAACCATATTATTCTGCTGTAACATTGTTTTTCAAGCTTTAACGTTGTACTATTCAAGAAATGTGTTAGCCAGATTATTTTTAAGGTTTCTCGTGAAGACACTCCTTAATATAACATTGTCTCTAAACTCAGGAAGAACGACTATCCCGTTATGGTTATAGTTACTATCTGACTTCAACAATGAGGATCCTTTACCCAAAAAGGGGCGCTGACATTCAAGGCCCTGCCTAGATAGGGTCTGGGCTTTTTCGGTATGGGACTAAGAAGTTTTAATACTAATGTTAATTGTGATAAGTAAAACTCAAATTTGTGATGAGTTCCAAATGAATCGAAATTTCTACTCCCGATAAACTCCGATATCGTAATACCCCCTAAAATATTCACGAAGAATATCTTTAAAACATCGGCTGCTTATCCTGCTCTTACGTATATTAGATTTTCCGATATAGGAAGATTGCGCAATTTATATGCTGTGGAATTTAATGATAATCTTATCCTTTAAACGATTCTAGAAAGTATAGAGAATGGCATGAGTTATGCTTTTATAATATTACATTTCCGATTTAACGCTGTGAGCTAATGCTGCCACTTCAGTCAGGAAATATGCTGTCTTCTCCACTCGTGTTTCTTAGTGACGGAAGAATGATTTTTATGAAGTCATAATCGCCTTCAAACTTGAATACAAATGAGTGGAATAAATAAATCTCCCTAGATACACGGCTAGATTGAGGAATAGGCTCACGCAAGGTAAAATGTATATTGCGTGATCTAATAATAGACACCCCGACGGTGTTGCTGCTCCCTCCTTTAGCAGCACTTCAAGAGTTTTCAAATTCTTGATTCTCTGAAAAGACCTAAATATATACAGCTAATAAAGGTATCGAGAAAATGAAATTTCCGGAATGTGAGTATAAATAATATAAGAATGACAGTAATCTCGTCGGAACGTGGACTTTAGTCCTCTAGCTAGTCAACCCACGTAAGGGGTACGCTTACCCCACAAAAAAATTAAACATTTTTGATCGTATTAGTGAGACTGAAACTTGGAGTGCCTAAAACTCTCTATTAATGGTGGTGTCTTAGAGGTGGAAGTCGGATCGGTAGACGGAGACTGGAGTCGGCCCTTAATCAGGAGTGTCAGGAGTTTTCTGGATCCCGCACGGCAGGTGGCAGGTCCCTTTCCTGTAAATAGAAGAAGATTGATAATGCAGGTATGCAAAACAGAATGGTAAGAAGAAGAAGGAGAAGAAATGTAGAGGTGAGAATGTAGGAAAGGAAGAAAGAAGAGGTTTAAGGAGAAGGATTTCAGAGTTAGGCTAGTTTAGGCACTCGAGTGCTGGAGCCCGGTGCGTGCTTAGTTTAATTAAACGTCCGTTTAACAATACAAGATTATACTGTATTCCATAACATGCGATTTGTTCTAGAATTGATGTACACTGTCGTAGTATTGCAGTTGCATCATGCTCAAACATAACCGTTTTTTCTAAATCGTTGAAGACTAACAATTTCCTAATTTCTAAATCCTCATCTATCATATTTATAAACGTACACAGATAAATGTATACCTATTTTTTTTCTGAATGATTGAAGCCATAATTATGAACTTTACCAATTTTTTAAAGTTTTTAAATTTTGACCCAATTCCTCTAGTAACACTTTGTGTTTTAAGTTTTTTAATTTTATCTTTTTATTTTTATATTAAAGTATTTTTCTAAACTTTATTTTTTTTATTTTTCTAAAAGTTTTATTTGCTTGTAAAACTATTAACCTTTGTCGAGTTTGAAATTTTCTCTATTTTCATTTAATTTCATATAAACTTTTTTTAATAGTTATCAAGTTTTTTCAATTTTGGGTTTTAATTTATACTTGGTTACTTTTTTAAAATATTATATGTTACTCTTTATTTATGCATTCTATTACTTTGTGTTTAATTGCCTTTATTACAATTTAGTTATTTAATCATTATTTTTATTAATTTATTTTTTAACCCTTTATTTTTATATAAGTTTATTTTACTTTTTACTTTATGTTTATTTTTGTAATTCTTTTAAAGTTTTTTCTACCTTTTTATCTTTTAACTTTCTTGTAAACTTTTTTTTATGTTTTGTTAAAATTTTTGTATGATACCACTTTTATTTTTATTATAGTCAACATTTACGTTTTTACATTACCCTAATATCAGCATAATTGCAGTAAATTCAAGCCACTCCCGTCTTCCTACATGAATATATCCTTCCATTCACTTGTAACTTTTACTTGAACTCGATAGAATATGATTATACTAATTGGATCGTAAGCATCAATCCTTCGAGTCATAAATGCATATTGGACCCCATTACCATAATTAAAATCACGGTTCTTTTATACTCAAAAATCATACGAAATATTGATGCATAACGATAAATACAAAAGTTTACATTATAGACTAGCTAAGCCCCTGAAAACTAAGGAAATATGGAACAGCACCAGCCTTAAACTCGATAACTTTGATACATCCAGTCCCACTTCCAGTAGAATACTAACCTTGCGCCGCACGTAGCAGTTAAACCAATTTCCATCTTTACGATTTTCTCAAGACACAAACTCTAACTTCCTAGATTCGTCTTGATATTCCAAATTTTCCTCCCAAAAACATTCTTTACTCCGATTTCTTTATTTTTTAAAACGAACATGCTACATATATTCCTTACTTTTTGACGCATCAGTATACTCTAACATATGGAACGTTAATGCGTCATTACCTAAGAACAGATAGCACATTGAGCAAAAATTCGGTATCAGCAACACCGGTGGTGACAGCTGTCACATGATACATTATAGTTGTGATTAGGCGACTTCTGTATACTCTAACTGTACTAATAAGGTTTCACATGCTAGATAAAATCTAAACTTCAGCTAATTAAAATATTTATTAGACACCACGACAATCCGACAAAACTTAAGCCACGTAAAATAAATAACTTGTCATTCATTAACTAACTCACATACTTAAGGACAACCCAGTGAGTGAGAGTTAACTAGCTGTGTACATAAAATAAATGTCCCAATAATAACGTATACTTACATACACGGTTTTTTTCAAGCAAGTGTGTTCCTAACATATCAATGTCTGATTTTAACATTATTACACATTAATATAAGTGTAAGCAAAGATTATAACGGCTAAAATAATTCCTCTGAATGCTAATCGTATTTTAATGAACATCAAAGAACTATATTATTGACAATTTAAACACACACACACTCCACTATTCACCCGCTTAACACCACACCTCACAGACACATTCACACACACACACACACACACCACACACACACAACATTATGCAGTAGTAAAAAACCTGAAAATAGAATTTATAAGGCTTATCTCTTTTGATGCCTCGCCCCGCTGTTCCAGAAAAAAATCAACTTCGAAAACCTATGATAAATGATTACTTTATGAGGTTATAAAAAATAACTTTGAGGCCTACAGTTATTATTTCCCTAGTGAATTTTTGTAAACATGGAAAAACATTAAACATTTTACAATATAGAAAAGATAAAAATATTTATAAAATATTAATGGTACTTAAACATATTTATTGGTATCCTCTGTTATAACCAGTGATTCGTAATGACTGATTTCGATATAAATGAATTATCTGACATAAAGCTTCGCACATCTCTGAGGATCAGATTGATATTGCTGTACTCTCTTGCTTAAGGGGAAAGTCTGCTTCTGTGACTAAAAAAAACATTACAAAAATTTTATCTATAAAAGTTTACCTAGCAAACAATATCACTGACACTCCCCATAAACCCCTCCCTCAGGCTTGAGAGAGTTAATATGTCACACAACAGGTGTTAAAAGAGCACCTCTTGTTACTTCCTTAGTGAAATGTAAAAGCTTCTTTAAGTCAATAGATTCTTTTGATCTACGATACTAATGTAAGAATACAGACTTTAGTTTAATGAAATCGTAGGTCTTCCCGATTTCTATATTCTTTCTTTGTATCAACGAAACTCAAATTGTATTTCATTCATTGCTTCACCTTCTGTTAATCATCATCGCTCCGGCTTTTGTGATATGCAAATGTAACAATGAACTCATATGCCGCGCTGCTTCGGCCGACCACCTAAATTCATGCGTCCATAAAATTTAAAAATCGGCTATTTACTATTTCTCAGGAGCAGCGATCATCTCACCCCATCATAACGATTTAAAATTCTTTTCCAAACTATTATGTTTAGAGGATATCCTTTGTAAAGATTATTGACATCTGAGGTTGTTATAAAAGGTCAGGAGAATAAAAACTCGAACTTTCAGAGTATTCCAAACTGTATCTACAAATACTGCAATAAAGAAATCTCACCTATATTAGCCGTCCCCTATAACAACTCGAACTAAATCATTATCCAACTGAATAGAAAACTGCAAAAGTTACCTCTGTTTCCAAGAGTGCAGACACCTCCCCCCAATAAACTTCCGTCCGATCTCAATTCTGCATACAATTGGTGAAATTCTTGAAAAATAAGTCCACGCACAACTTTTCTAATTACTTTCATGAAAATGGGCTTCTCTCAGAAATTCAGTTTGACTTTACCAAAAATTGCAACACAGAAGATGCTCTTATCTTCCCTACTGAAAAGTTATGCAAAGCACTAAACAAAAAGCAAATTTGTGTACAATTGCAATTCGATTCCTCGAAAGCATTCGATGTAGTTTCACATAATCTACTCTTAAGCAAATTAGAAAGGCCTGATGTCTAATGATTCACTAAAATGGTTTCATTCATACTTATCTAACCCGACACAATACGTTCGTTTAGGAGACACATCGTCCTCACACGCTTCAATTTTCCAAAGTGTACAGTACCTCAGGCCTCTATATTTTGTGGCCGCTATTCTTTAATATTCGAGTGTATACAAATGACTTTTAAAATTGTCACAATTCAATACACTCCCAATATGCTGACGACACTTAAATCTTAAAATCAGACCATAATATAGAAACACTCAACTGTAAAGTAAACAATGAATTGAAAAACATTATAACATGTGTATAGGCAAACCGACTATCCCTAAAACTACAAAAAAACAAATTACCTAGTAACATGAAATCAAAAGAACCTTGTTCAACTAAATGTAAGAGAAAAGATAAAATCATAAATCGGCTAACGTCTGCCTAGTTATTAGGTGTTATCCTCGATGACAAGCTCTCTTTTAAAAAATACATAATAGTCCTTTTTGCCAACTATCCTCTGAAAACTATGCTTTACATAAGATAAGAAACTTTGTTCCAAAAAATATTTAAAATAAAAACTTTACTATCCTCTTGTATATCCATAACTCTACTGCCGGTCAGTATGGGTCTGTGCAAGTGAATACTTGCTACAACATCTAATCATTATACAAAAAAATAATAATTTATGTAATATCAAGGTCTCGAAACTACTGGAAACACAACCTCTCTATTCAAAAATTTTTCTATGTTTAAACTTGACGATATCTACACACTTACATTAAGTAGTCACATTTTTAAAGTCATAAATGGAATTGCAAGCGAACTTTTAACTAACATAAATATGCAGAACCAAAGTATGAGGAAAAACAACCTCCATAGCACAAATTCCCTTACCCTAAACAAAAAACAAAAAATTCCCCTAACGAAATCTCGTTGGGATCTGAGTGGAATAATCTCCTTAAAATTGTTCAGGAGTTGCCCACCTTGTTTTTTTTCGTAGAAACGTCAAATGATTCTTAATATTAAAATACTAATGCGCACATTCCTACCTGCGTTAGGTTCTATTTCTATAATTAAAGTCAAAAGTTACTATAACGATTATTTTAATTAATGTTGTTATCATAGTTTTTCTTATTATTAACAATGATAATGTTGATAATGATTTGATGCTATGAGTACCAAAATTATTATTATTATTATTATTATTATTATTATTATTATTATTATTATTATTATTATTATTATTATTATTATTATTATTATTATTATTATTATAATTATTATGTATATTATTATTATAATTATATTCATTATTATATTTTAATATTATTATTATTATATATATTATTGCTTTATTATTATATTTTATTATTATTATTTTATTTTTATTATTATTATTATTAATTATTATTATTTATTAATTTTATTAATTATTATTTTATTTATATTAATTATTATAATATTATATTATATATTATTTAATATTATAAATTTATTATTAAATTAATTATATTATTATTAAATATATTAATATTAAATTATATCATTATTATTATATTATTGTTATTAATATAATTATTTTATTTATTATAATATTAATTTATATAATTATTATTTAATTATATAAATTATTTTTAAATAATATATATAATTAATTAATATATATAATATAATATATTATTAATTAATTATAAATTCATATTAATAATATTATTATTATATATAATTATATTATTAAATATT
>JABUQX010098004.1:0-13213 GCA_015478945.1 Trachelipus rathkii | reverse complement strand
GTTGAAATATTTTGCTCGGGTTATACTAATGTTGCGACATTCTCATGTGAGGGTATTCGTTTTGTGGTACGATATAAGAGGCTTACATCCACTTTCAGAACATTGAAAAATCGGTAAACAACGTTACTACTCCCACCATCCGAAAGCGCTTCAGGAGTAGAGAAGCACGAGCTCAGTTTTCCAAGGCTTATAGTAAATGATCGTTAATATAATTTTAAAAATCAACAATTAAATATTGCTCTTTTAAAAATTAATTTTAATTGATTTCTCTTTCATCTTTTTTCGACTGATAATTTTCATGTTGTTATATATAATTACCCCAGCTTATCGTTTTCGCGTTTCATTCATGCGTATGGTTAAGTAAATTATAATGTTTCTTATAGTTTTTTCATAAATTATTATTATTATATTATATATTTAAGATCTCATACTATAAGCCATTGCCATTGAAACTGAGCTCGTGCTGCTCTACTCGTGAAGCGCTTTTCGGATGGTGGGATAGTAACGTTGTGTACCGATTTCAATGTTCTGAAAGTGAATGTAACGCCGCTTATATCGGAAACACACGAATTACCACTCAACATGAGAATGTCGGAACATAAGTTATAACCGAGCAAAATATTCTTCAACATTTTAACAGAAAGACACCACAAAAATGCCGTAACAGCATGAAAAGAGGGCTTCTCCACTCATAACGCAGAAAAAAGGATTTTTTGAATTGCGACTAGGGGAATCGTTGCTCTTAAAACACACACAAACCGGATGGATAAAAAAACATAAAAATATAACGAAATGTCGACATTTTTGAACATCTTTAATGAACAAAAAGTCAATGTAAGGTAACTTTTCTAACTTTTAAAGTTTATTAATTTTATTTATTTATTTTTGTTTATTTAGTTACTGTGATATATTTATCTAAAATTGTTAAAAAATTAAAATTAAAAATGTATTCCTTGGAAAATGTCCGAACAGTGTACGACGAACAGCTTGGTACTGTGCTAAATCAAATGTTTTATTTATTCAAGAATAATTTTAAAAAAATTTCTTCTGTGAAAGAATATTTTCAAGAGGCTTAAAAAAGCATCAAATCATACATATATTATTATATTATTATTATTATTATTATTATTATTATTATTATATTTTTTATTATTATATTATTATTATTATTATTATTATTCATTATTATTATTATTATTTACTATTATTATTATTATTTAACGTCTTTCCTTAATATATATGCTTATTATATTATTATTATTCTTATTATTATTATATTATTATATTATTATTATTATTATTATTATATTTTATTTATTATTATATGATTATATGGAGTACCAGTAATCAATGTATCTGATGCTAGTGTCTCTATTTTCAAGGGACCCAGAACCGGGGGACTAAATACCGGGAACTACTCTTGTGAATTATAAATACTGGGACCATTCTGCTTTTACGTTACTTGAAAACCTGGCCCCACACCTGACGGATTTGTATCGGGGTTTTACCTGAAACCTTGCCCCAACCCTGACGGATTTATATTATGTTACCTGAAACCTGGCCCCAACCCTGACGGATTTATATTTGGTTTTACCTGAAACCTGGCCCCAACCCGGAAGGATTTATATCGGGTTTACCTGAAACCGTGACACCAACCAACTACCTTCCTGCCGCCAACCCCTCAGGAAGATTTATCTTTTATTCATTTGGTAATTTTTCACTATACCTAAACGCCAACCGCCAGGCCCGCCCCGGAAGGATTTGTATATGGGTTTACCCTGAACCTAGCCCCAACCCGGAAGGGGATTATATTGGTTTTAACCTGAACCTCTTAGCCCAACCCCGGAAGGATTTATATATTTGGTTTATACCTGAAACCTAACCCCAAGCCCGGAAGAGGATTTATATTTTGTTTACCTGAAACCTAGCCCCCAAGCCCGGAAGGATTTATATCTTGGTTTACCTGAAACCTAAGCCCCAACCCGGAAAGGATTTATATTGCGTTTTTATCTGAAACCTTGCCCCACCATGGAATATTTTGGATCGCTTATACCTGGAACGTGATCCTAACCTTCTTTTTTTGGTATTTCAACTTTCACGCTGAATTTGCTGAGTTGTTCAACTTTTGATGGAGGTACTTGAAGTGACTCCTCACTTTCACCTGGATTTGCGTGAGGGAACTTCTGCGAGTGTACTCCCCACCTCACCTGATTTGCGAGGGTGAGGGTACTTGAGTGTAGCCTCCCCACCTTCACCTGGATTTGAGAGTGCCTTGAGTGGACTCCCCAACCTTCACCGGCATTGGAGGAGGGAGCTTACGTTGAGGTACTTACCACCAACCTGGATTGGAGGGTACCTGAGTGTTACTCTCCACCGTCCACGGGAACTAAAGGAAGGGAAGTCCCATTTGTTGTTTATTTTGCCATAAGGGACATTAATTAAGAGTTTCCCTTTAACATTTTACTGCTAAAATTACTGAGTGACCCAGTGCAGAAGGTTTAGTGACCCGCCCAGGATGTAATTCATGAATTTAATAAGTCCACATGTGTTGTTTACACTTTGAAATGAATACTTAGTTTCCGGGATATACTATTCAGACAGCTTGCCCGGGTTTATAGGGACTGTACTTCTAGTCGCGGATATTTTTATTTATTTTTACCAAATTTTATTTATGCTATTGAATTTCTGAAGGAAATATTCTGATATATATTCGATTTATGTTAAGCTCTAGTTGTGATATTTTTTTGGTTTATGAATTTTCTCAGTTCAGTATTAATTTATTTTTGTTGTGGGAGTAAGTGGGCCTAGCCCGATAGGGATTTTCTTTTTTTTTTTTTCTTCTTATTTTGTGTGTATGTAATTCAGAATCACTCTATTATTTTGGATGCACTGTAAATATACTACTAAAAACCCGTTTGTCTTATTCCTGGACCCTAGTTGGAGACTGTAGAACCTTATAGAACTCCCGCGTGTACGGTGGCTCAGACAGGTTCATTGTGTCCGGTAACATAATTTTTGGTGGCCGTGTTGAGCAGTCTCTGATTATGTCACAGGTTGAGGCAGGGTGATTGTTTTTTTTTTTTTTATAAGGAGATTTTAGTGCCGTATTCCTTTTCCTTTTTTGGAGACTTATAATTCTTTGGTGGCTCTTGTGTCGGGCCGGTCTCCGATTGGGTCGCAGGTTGAGGCGGGGTGATTTGGTACTAAAGTTTTTTTTTTGTATAAAATTTTTTTTTTGCCTGTAAAGGATACTTGGGTGTGGGAAAAAAACTTTCGTGCATACGTACACACACACAGGGTGATAAAAATTTTTTTTTTGATTTATATAGATTTGGAGTATTTTTTTATACGTTTACCTGGTTAAACAAGGAATAGTACTGGTGATTCATGATGGGGACTGAAAAAGAGGTTAAGAAGGACGAGGCTTGTGGAGGTTCCAAGGCTATGGAGTACCTGGAAGGATTCCAGAAGGCTTTAATAGAGGATTCGAAAAATCTGGATGTAGAGAGGGTGACGGCAATAATGAGGGGCTGTTTGAAGGTCTTGGAGTTACCAAAAGGTGAAAACCCGGTGATAGAACTGGATAAAGGGAAGGACGATAAAGTGAATAAGGATCAATCAGTGAGAAACAAGGATCCGGTTAAAACTAAACAAAGGGTGCAATATGCAATACAGTATAGAAATGAGATTAATAATGAAACAGAAGATGAAATTTTTGAAAAGAGGACTGAAGTGGATAACGCAAGTGACGAAATAAGAAGGAGGAAGATGAAGAATAGAAGGAGGAAACAACCAGTAAGGAAGTATACGTGTGATGAGAGCACGGTAACAGAAGTGGAGTCGGAGGTTGAAAGCGAAGTGGATAAAGCTCGCGTTTAATTTCTACTTTATGGAAACTAGAGAATTTTTTTCCAGGAATGAGTAAACTTGGCCTGATAAACAGGGGTCCTCATTAACTTTTGCAGTGAAACTGCAGAGTGATGGGACTTAACAGGCAGCGGCAAATATTAAAGGCGTGAAACCATCTTGAAACCGGTGAAGAAAAAGTTCCAAACGTCGATGCCTTCATTAAAGACTTCGAGCGCTATGCGAAGGAACAACTTGGGTGTGACAAAAACAGTTGGGTGGTAGAATTAAGGAACTTTTTGGAAGGTGGAGCATTAAGGATGTATTTCAGCATGTACAGGGCTAAGGGTGAAATATGTCACGGTGTTACAGGTTTTGAGAAACTGTGCAAGGATGGAAAAAGATCAGTGAGGTTCATGGAATCTCAGAAGGCATCTGAGAGATGGGATGAAGGGAAAGAAAATCGCTGAATTTGCATTACGAATGCAGACCTATGAAGCCGCAACAAACGAAGAACAGAGAGACAAGGAGAACACATTTTAAAAGATGCCCTAACCCAAGAAAATAGCAAGGACGATTCAAAGTGCGGATGGGAGGTGAAAGGAAGTCTGCAGGCGTGAGATGGAAGGATATGGTGAACTGGGTCGTGAGGCAGGATGAGCTTCATAGCACTTGGACCGAAGCCTGAAATAATCCCAATATGGCGGCCATCCCTCGGAAAGAAGAGAGAAGGACGTACTGCAGCAGGGATGGCCAGTATGGACAACCGGGCCCACCGCAACGTAGTAGTGACAGTGGAAATATAGGAAGGTCGTGGTGACCAATAGTGATCAAGGGTTAAGGTCATTCATTGCGACAGGGTGGGCACATGAAACGCGACTGCTAGCGGTTTAATGGGTGGTGCTTGGCTTATGGAAGTGATGAGCATAGGCTGATGGATTCCCAACAAGGAGAGGACAAGGATTCCAACGTAAGGAAGGAAACAACGAAACGCGGACAAGAAATTTAAGCAGTGGTGCGAAGGAAATGTTTTGTGTGACGGAGATTCGGGCACTGGCGTGAATTACTGCCCAATGAGGGAAGACAATAGAGGAGTTAAAAAAGAAAAAAAACAAACGAGTTCCGGGAAACGAACTTGCTCCCATCAACCGGGACCTGTCGGAGCCAGCCACAACAAGGATAGATAAACAGGAAGCCCCGGTTATTCAGGACAGCCGTGGATGATGAATCCGGACGCAGAGGAGTTTGTTACGGTCAGTGACAAGTGATTGGTCATTGCGCCCATGTTATAAAAGAGACAGAAAAATGGATGTTATGGAAATAATTCAGGAGTATACCAGTGCAACGGTCGATACGACATGATGGTGCTTACCAGTGTAAAGATTGGCACTTTGATAAGTTATAAAATATAAAATTAATGGCCCATGAGATGTTAGCAGCGATAGATTCGGATCCCGATACTGTTGATAGAAGAAAGGGAGCTCGGGAGATTCCGGATCGACAGTTCTTAAACAAGGAATGAAGATTGCAGAGCCTGGAGTGATCCTCAACAGAGAGTAGAGTCTCATCAAACCGTGGTTTTGGAGGTCACTGTGATGACATCAAGTTTGATGGACAATGAATTTCTGAGTTCTGTGGACTTAAGGAAGAGTATGGAGGAATGCCTTTCCAGGACATTAATAGCATGAAAGTTGATATTAGAATGGATCAATAGACGTTATGGTGATAACTGGCTTAACGAGAAGCAAGTATATCGTAATGGGTCGGAAAACTGAAAAACTGTATAAGAACGTACACAGGATTCCGTACATACAACGGAGACAATGGGATTGATAAGAATAACTGAGTACCAGTTAAAGTAAAATGGAAGTCGAACCAGGACAACCCAAGGAGTCATGAAGGCAGTACCGTGCAAAACCGGAGGAGTTATTGGTAGAAGGTAGAGAAGATCGCAAAAGGCGGAATATAACCTCGATTAAGTTTTACCCGGTTTGGTGAACAATAGACTATGAGAGGAAGTACGTACATGTTAAAAAAAATTAAACCAGAGGTCCCTTAAAGTTGAACACAAGTTGAACAAACTAGGATAGCAACACTGTTAGTAGCACGAGATAAATTACAGGGAAGTATAGGGTTACACATGTACAGTAAAACACAACGGATACGGAAAGTACAGGACGAGGAGCATGAACAAGAATGACGAAGAAAATCGAGACGAATTAAATTCCATGGTAGATTACGTCCCCGAACAGAATTGAACAGATTTGAAGTCTTGTGCGAAAACAAAAACTGCTTTTAGCAGGAGTGATGCGGACGTCATCAAATTCGATGACCCATATAACATTAGATTTGCATGATTACACGCCTATACAACGAGCTAGAAGAGAAAAACCAAACCAGGAGAGATTGAACAGCAGGTGGAACGAGTTATGCATGAAAGACAAGCGGACCTGCGCAGCGAATGAGTGACCGTGGTGTCGAATCCGTCGCAACGGGGTGTCCGCTCAGGCCTGGTGCAATAGAAGGTTAAATCAGGTAACGGAGCAGACAAATCTCCCATGGCGAAACATCAGGAAACTATTGACGCATGTCACGGTAATATTTTACAAGCCGGATCTGTTAAGGAGTTTACTATCGAATGAACCTGGCGGAGGATGGTAGAGACTTCACGCTTCTCCACGTAGTGACAGTACCGCGTTCAAAAGATCTTAAGCTTGGCTTATAAGAACCGGTCCAGCCAGCGTTCAACAAGAAATGAAAGGATAAATGATTGCGGGATTAGCCAAAAGATAAAGGTGGTGGTTTGTACTAGATGATGTATTAATGTCAAAAGGTTTTGAGGAGCACTTGCTGCTAATAGACAAGGTATTACAACGGTTTTGTGAAGCAAACGTAAAGGTCAAGGTTGGGAAATGTAGTTGGGTGCAAAAGGAAGTAAAGTTTAAAGGACATATAATCAGTAGAACAGGGATCAGGAAGCTTCCGGAGTTTGTAGCAGGTTGATAGACTGGAGAGGCCAAATACTTTAGGGGAGTTAAGAAAGTATCTGGGCATGATAAACTTCAAGAGGAAGTTTATAAAGAACTGTTCGGAAGTGACGGCACCTCTTAATGCACTAACGGGAGGCAGACGGAAAGATGTGATTGAGTGGACGGAGGAAAGAGTAAAGGTGTTTACAGGGTTAAAATAGGGAATGAAGGAATCGGTAGAACTGGCGTTCCCCGAATTTTCGGAAGGAGCGATCTAGCTGGAGTTGTTTGTAGATTGCCAGCGGTTCTGGTATGGAGCCTCCGGTGCTATGCAAAAACCAATCGGTGGACGAAAGGAGGAGTTTAAGCCTTAACTCGCATTCTTTCAAATGCGGTGGAGCGAATGCGGTCAACCATTGAAAGGGGAGTCCCTGGCAATAAGGTGGGGTATTAAAAGTTTCAGGCCGTTCCTACTAGGCAAAGAGTTTATTTTATTTACGGACCATCGGCCATTAGTTTACCTACACAATATGAAGTTAGTTGACAGTAAGCTGGCACGAGTGTTCTACGACTTGAGTGAATACAGTTTTGAGATACCCAATACTTAACCCGGGGAAAGAGAACATCTTTGCCGATGCATGGTCCAGGTGTAACACGTGGGATGATCAGGGTGAAGCACCGGTAGATCTGGATGCTTTGCCAAAAGGGTTAATCATGGTAAAGGAAGGTCCCCGGTTGGAGCCAGACGCACTGTTTGTCAGGCTACAAGTCGTTTTGAGAGGAACGCCCAGGTTTAAGGAACCTGGAAAGCGGATCACAAGGCTTTAAGAGACAACTTAGCAACCACATTAAGAGACAATCAGAAATTATACGGAATAAGCAGACAACAGAAGATTCTGAAGTATTTAAAGGCATTACGGTTACCTGGTAGAGAACCAATACCGGAGGTATTGCTGGTGGCAAGTGACTTGTTTAGGGTAGTAATCTGGTTACATCATGGTACGTGCTGTTCAATAAAGTATATCGGACCCAGGGTGAGAGAGGAAGACGACTTGGAAAAAGTTCACATACAGGTGCGGGGTGGAACGCACTTTAACCCTTGGAGGGATGATGGTACGTTCAACAGGTGTACGGAAAACACTATGGTGGACGAGCGTCCAACCCAGGAGGAATCACAGCAGGAAGAAGAGGAGTTGGAGGAGTCAGAGATCGATCGCACGCATGAAGATCTAGGAATTAATTTAATGATGCGAGAAAGAAAACATAGGTCCCGGTTAAGTTGTAATCATATACTGAGAGGAGTAACTTGGCAAGAAGTTTGTATTGGTGAGGTGCGCAAGTGCGCATTTTAGACACGGTTCCGCGCTAATTACGTCTGATCCAGAAAAGTCGTTGTTGACGATTTTAAACAATTTTTGGACCATATCTTAAGGAGTTGCGAAACGTAGATTTTGGTACTAAACGGAGTGGCTCAGGACATTGTGAAATGTAACCAGGCAGTGGAAGTGGAAATTAGTACTCACTATAGAAAGGTGTTGTTTCCATTGGTGGTGATACCGGACGGGTTTATTCCAGCATGTATGTTATTAGGAATGAATTACCTGGTGGAGGTAGAAGCGGCATTGGACTTTGGTGAGGGAATAGTGTGTCATGGAGATGACGCAGATGATGAGAGCGATTCATTTCTTGCAACAGTGGGAGCATACAAGGTAACAATTCAGGGTGAAAAAGAGGGTAATGTACTGTCGGCGAAGGACATTATTGATCTTCAGGAGAGGTCAGAGGTGGTAAGGAGGCTGAAGGAAAAGGTTCAGAAGAAACAGGTACTAACCAAAAAAGATACACTATTAAAGGAATTTTTTAGGTACCGGGATGATTTCTTTATAAACAGGTCAATCTTAGTAAAGAAGACGGGACCAGGGCAAGCTAGTGCAGTTATTGGGTTTAAACAGGTGGTGAGTGTATGTGTCATAACACACCGGAACATGGCACACATATGAAGAGACAGATTGTTGGACCTGGTGTCCAAGCACGTATGGCATCCAAGGATTTCATCGGTGGTGCAGGAAGTATGTCGGACGTGCCCAAAGTTTCAATTATATAAGATTGACCACCAGGTGATATTTCCGCCCATCTGGAAATCAGAAGTTAAGAACCCCTTCGAGCTGGTGGCAGTAAACCTAATGGCGATGCCGAAAACGAGAAAATAGAATGTGGCATGTCTGGTGGCAATAGACCATTGCAGTAAGTGGGCTGTAGTGAAGCCCCTAAGGGATAAATCAGCAAAGAGTGTGGTTGACGCTTTCGAGTGCGAAATTTTACCGGCTTTTGTGAGGTTACCCTACAAGGTACTAACGGATAACGGAGTAGAGTTTAGGAGTGGCAGGTTCGAGAAAATGTTGCGGAATTACGGTATTGGACACATCTACAGTAGCCCTTACAAGCCAGCAAGCAATGGGGCTGTAGAACCTGCCAATAGAACTTTTGCCGAGTTCTTAAGGAACATCATGGAAGAAGGTTCTGATTGGGATACTTCATTGACAAGGGCAGTGCTAGTTTACAATGGTACGAAGCATGCGGAGTTGGGAATGTCCCCAGAGGAAAAACTAATGGTGGAAAGGCATGAAAATGGAAGGGTGATACCAATCCCGAGGAGTCAACAGGAAAAATGGCAGGAAGGACACCCTAACTGGTTACCGTATGCGGTGGGAGTAAGGGTTAAAAGGAAGATTGTCACGGTTGATAGGAGTTTAGACAAAAAGTTATGCAAGAAATATGAAGGTCCATTTGTAATCACCAAGGTCATATCCGGAGGAATGTCGTATGACATACAAGGAATAACAAAGGTAGCTGGGGTACATTACTCTAATTTAAAGGTGTGGGCGGATCCCCCGGAATACTTTAGACAGTATTTCCAGTGTAAGGAGGTAGAACCGGAGGAAAAAGAATACCAGAGAGAAATAGAAAGGATATAACAGGTACCTGAAGAAGCATAGTCCATGTACCATGGGTTGGACAAGTAACACAGGAGGCAAAAACACCAAAGAAACAAGGAGCAAAAATCAAGGAAGCATGGAGATTGTTAAAACAAATGGCATTACAGTGAGTAACTGGTAAAAGAAGTGTGTCGGTGCAGACAGAGAACCAGGTTGGAGAAAATAAAAGCACTCAAACGGAGAGTGTCAGCAGGACACTTTCACCGGTGGATACGAGTGAACAACAGGATTGGTTCGACGAGGTAGAAGTAGATAATGACCAGGAGAGCGAATTTGACATTGAAGCATTTGAGAGATCAATAGGGTTCCCAAAAGATAGTTATACGCTCGGAGTAAGAGTCAGCGACGAGAGTAAGGAGGAAACGCGATTTTAGATTTAGACGAGCATAGTAGCTTTTAATTGAAAACAGGAGGGTATCTGCCTCGAGAACAGATACAGACTTTGGGACACACGAGGAAGATCAGGTGGAGGAACAGGTGGAGGAAGAGGAGAAGTCAATATCAAGGTGACTCAGCCCCGAGGCGTTCAGAATATAGACCAGTCCATATTTATGAAGAGCTATGCAAAAGTTAGGGTGACAGTCCGGACGCCTATGATGATTGGGTACCAGTGCTAGAGGAACAGAACGGAGGGCATCAAGAAACCAGAGGATCTGTATAGGGCACCGTTTACAAGGTCGAGAGGATCGGTACCGGAACAGCCAAACGTAATGAGGAGGGTTATAGAGTATGAGAAAAGGACCGAACAGCACGAAGGAGAGCACTCAAAACTAGGAAGGATTTAGAGTAAGGTAGAAGGTTGGCGCTGATTTTTTTTTCTTTTTAAGATTGTTGATTGTTGTGTACTCAGCACCCTCACCTGGATTGGGAGGGTACCTGAGTGTACTCCCCACCTTCACGGCAACTAAAGGGAAGTCCATTTGTTGTTTATTTTGCATAAGACATTAAAGTTCCCTTAACATTTTAACTGTAAATACTGAGTGAAACCCAGTGAGAAGCAGGTTTAAGTACCCGGTGATATTTTGAATTATAATAAGTCCACTGTGTTGTTTAATATTTGAATACTTAGTTCCGGTTATACTGTTCAGACAGCTTGCCCGGTTTTTTAGTGACTGTACTGATAGTCACGGGTATTATTATTTATTTTACCAATTTATTTATGCTATTGATATTCTGAAGGAATATTTACTGATATATTATTCGATTTATTTAACTTGTTGATATTTTTGGGGGTTTATGATATATTACTCAGTTTATTTACCTTATAGATATTTTTGTGGGAGTTAGTGGCTAGCCCGATAGGATCTTATTTTGTGGAACATAACGATTGATTTATACTATTATTATTTTGTATGCACTGTAAATATACTACTAAAAACCCGTTTGTCTTATTCCTGGACCCTAGTTGGAGACTCTAGAACCTTATAGACCTCCCGCATATACGGTGGCTCAGACCGGTTCATTGTGTCAGGTAAAATAATTTTTGGTGGCCCTGTTGAGCAGTCTCTGATTATGTCACAGGTTGAGGCAGGGTGGTTGATATATTTTTTTTGTTTTATAAGGAGATTTTAGTGCCGTTATTCCTGTTCCCTTTTTGGAGACTATAATCTTTGGTGGCTCTTGTGTCGGGCCGGTCTCTGATTGGGTCGCAGGTTGAGGCGGGGTGATTTGGTACTAATGTTTTTTTTATAAAAAAAATTTTTTTTGCCTGTAAAGGATACTTGGGTGTGGAAAAAACACTTTCGTGCATACGTACACACACACAGGGTGATAAAATTTTTTTTTTTTTTATTTATATAGATTTGGAGTATTTTTTTATACGTTTACCTGGTTAAACAAGGAATAGTACTGGTGATTCATGGGACTGAAGAAGAGGTTAAGAAGGATAACGGAGCCTGTGGAGGTTCCAAGGCTATGGGAGTACCTGAAGGATTCCAAGAAGGCTTAGTAGAGATTCGAAAGAATCTGGATGTAGGAGAGCGGTATGACTGCAATAATGAGCGGCTGTTTGAAAGGTCTTGGGTTACCAAAAGGTTGAAAACCGGTGATAAGAACTGGATAAAGGGAAGGACGATAAAGTGAATAAGGATCAATCAGTGAGAAACAAGGATCCGGTTAAAACTAAACAAAGGGTTCAATATGCATTACAGTATAGAAATGAGATTAATGATGAAACAGAAGATGAAATATTTGAAAAGAGGACTGAAGTGGATAACGAAAGTGACAAAATAAGATGGAGGAAGAGGAAGAATAGAAGGAGGAAACAACCAGTAAGGAAGTATACGTGTGATGAGAGCACGGTAACAGAAGTGGAGTCGGAGGTTGAAAGCGAAGTGGATAAAGGAGGACAGTTATGGTTGAAAAGGCTAAAATAAGATATGGAACTAGAGAAATCAGGAATGGAGTCCAACTTGGCTGTAAACAGGGTCCTCATTATTTTGGCAGGTGAACTGCTAGAAGTGATGAGGACTTACAGCAGGGCAAATATTAAGGCGGTGAAACCATTGAAATACGGTGAAGAAAAAGTCCAAACGTTCGATGCCTTCATAGAAGACTTCGAGCGCTATGCGAAGGAACAACTTGGGCGTGACAAAAACAGTTAGGAGGTAGAATTAAGGAACTTTTTGGAAGGTGGAGCATTAAGGATGTATTTCAGCATGTACAGGACTAAGGTGAAATATGTCACGGTGGTTACAAGGTTGAGAAACTGGTGCAAGGAGGGAAAGGATAGTGAGGTCATTGATCTCCAGAAGGAGTTCTGGAGAATGGAGATGAAGAGGAAAGAGAAAATCGCTGAATTTGTTTACGAATGCAGACAACCTATGAAGCCGCAACAAATGAAGAACAGAGAGACAAGGAGACACTAAAAAAACAATTTATAAGATGCCTACCCAAGAAAATAGCAAGACGATTCAAGTTGTGGATGGGAGGTGAAAAGGAAAGTCTGAGGGTGAGATGGAAGGATATGGTGAACTGGGTTCGTGAGGAGGATGAGCTTGATGAGCACTTGGAACCGGAAGCTGAAATAATCCCAATATGGGTGGCCATCCCTCGGGAAGAAAAAAGAAGGACGTATGCAGACAGAGTGCAGTATGGACAACCGGCACCGCAACGTAGTAGTGGACCAGGGGAATTTGATAGAAGGTCTGTTGGACCAAATAGTGGATCAAGGTTAAGGTGCCATCATTGCGACAGGGTTGGGCAAACATGGAAACGTGACTGCTAAAGCGGGTTTTTAATGGTGGGTGCTTGGGCTTATGAAAAAGTGATTGGAGCCAATAAGGGGGGGCTGAATGGATTTGGCCCAAACCAAGGAGAAGGAACAAGGATCCAAACGTATGGAATGGAAACAACGAACAGGGACAAGAAATTTAAAGAGTGGTGGAAAGGAAATGTTTCTTG
>JABUQX010098003.1:22500-43683 GCA_015478945.1 Trachelipus rathkii | reverse complement strand
AAAAGAAGAGAGAGAGAAGGAAAGAAAAGAAAAGAAAGAAAGAAGAAGGAAGAAAGAGAAAGAAAGAAAAAGAGAAGAGGAGAAAGAAGGAAAGTAGATAAAGAGAAAGAAGAAGAAAAGAAAGAGAAGAAAGCAGAGAGCAGAGAGTCGGCCACGGAAGGAAAAAGCAGAAAGAAAGATGAAGGAAGGCGAAGGCGAGAAGACAAGGAACTAGGAGGAAGGAAGAAGAAAAGAAGAGAGAAGAGAAGTAATGGATGTATTAAGAAAGGAAACAAAACGTGAAGAGATAAGCAAGAAGAAAATGAAGAAGAAAGGGAAGAAGAAGAAAAGAGAAGAAGACATAGAAGAAGAAGAAGAAGAAAGAAGAAGAAGAAGAAGAAGTAAGAAACGAAAGACAAGCAGAGAAGAACGAAGACAATAACAGAAGAAGAGAGTAGAAAGAAGAAAGCCAAGCAAAAAGAGAGAAGAAGGAAAGCAAAAGAAAGCAAAAAAGTGAGAAGAACTAAGGAAAAAGTGCAGTGACGATAAAAGACAGAAAAGAAAAGAAAAAGAAGAAAAAAGAGGAAAAAGAAAGAGGAAATAAAGGAAAATAGAAAAAGGAAAAAGAAGAAAAGTAAGAAAAGAAAAGAATAAGAACTTCAACATGCAGAACACCGATTAGCAAAGACTTTACAGCCAGCTCTCCACTCAATGCTTTATTTCATATTTTTGCTTTATTTTAATTTGCTTGGATGTGTCTACTGTTTTATTATTTAACCTCTAAATTTTTTTTTTGACAATAAGTATATTTTTATTTTACCTTTCTATGTAACATATGAGAGTGCTCACTTAGAGCAGATCTGCTTGCCTAAGGCAACAAACGTCATAATGCTGCTTAAGTATTTCTAATTTATTCATGTAGCTTGATCTTGTGATGAATCCGCTGTCAATGTGACCATATGAGTTTGTCAGCTCAGAACAGTTCTGTTTCCAAGCACAAAACAACATAGTTTTTTTTTTTTTTTTTTTTTTTATTTTTTTTTTTTTTTTTTTTTTTTTGTAAGATTGCCGAGATGGTGGACTGGGAGTATTTGTATTTTTTCCCCACTGTTCAATGTGACATCATTTGAAGTTTGCTCACTTCAGAACAGGTTTCTGTTTCTAAGCAACAAACATCATAGTGTTGTGTTGGATGTGTCCACTGTCAATGTGACATATGAGTTTGCATTCACTCCGAACAGCTTTCCCGTTTCTAAGCCAATCAAAGCATCATTAATTGCTAAAAGTGGGGTGAAATTGTGATTTGAGAGTATATTAAATCCAAGTATTATAGCGTATATTCAGTGTTTATATTATCTCTGTCTTAAGTGCCAGTCTACAGTCCCTCGGTAACTCTCTTCTGTAGAACCAGATATCAGATAGATGTTATATGCGGGTAGTGTATGAACATCGAAAGCCCTATTTCTACAACAGTTGTTCAACCTGATCGATCCTAGGACCGTCTTAGAAAAGGTCATTGCTTCTACTGCAGTGACCATCAAGCTCTAATTTACTACAGTATATTCCGAGTGTTAATCGCATGAATAGATCCACGCTTCTTGAACAAACATTGTTCGTATCGTGGAATATCCAAATTATACATACAGTTATTACAGTGTGAATTGATTAGCATCATCGAAGAAACCACCGTTTTTTACAAAAGATATGTTCTATGACGTATAAACATCCAAAGCTACTTTAATTCAGTTATTCACCGCTTGTTTCGATCGATAGTCACACGTCCTTAGTAGAACAGATTGTTCAATATGACCAAGCGGGTTAAACACGAAACAAAAAAATCCTATTTAATTTACAGTTATGTCAATTAAACTTTCTTATCATACAGCCTTTGTTAAAAAGAAGTAATGTTCATATGCTGTGAAATCAGAAAGCTTTGTCATTAGAGGTGGTTAAGAGGCGAACGTACGACTCGATATGATCATCGACCATTTTAGAACGCGATACTTTGCAAACCATAAGCAATCAAAGCTACTACAAGCCGTAATTTTTTTTACGAAGATGTTCTTCAATTTCTAAATCGATTTACAATTTTTTTCCAGTTCTTGATTTACCCATATTCAGACGATAGTACTAATCCTTGTATTGACGGTTCACCAGACCAATATATTTAAAGGTTAGAGTCGAACTTCTTCATTGAAGAGATCGGATGTTTAGCAACGCTGTTCACTATTTTGTCACTAACAAGACGTATATCCACTTCTCGCAGTACATCGTGTGAGTGAAGAAATGCTTGCTATATTGTTTGAAATCGTTTGATGACGGTTTGATCCTTTTTCAAATACATTTTATATACAGCCAGAAGAAGAGAAGAATGAGACAGAAGAAGAAGAAGGAAGAAAGTAAGAGAGGAACAGCATTAAGTGGACCACAGAAGAAGAAAAAGAAGAAAGAAGCAAGAAGAAGAAGAAGCGCACAAGAAGAAGCAGGAAGAAGGCGCAAGACGAAGAACTCAGAACGCACAGAACGTACAGAATACACCGACTAGACAAGAGAACTTTACATTCTCTTGTACTGAGTCTGTTTTAGTATTTGTTTCATTTAATTTGTTGACTGTGTCTACAGTTATTACTAAAAACCTGGTTATGTATTTTTTTGAATAAGCCATATTATATTTACCTATTTCTATTTTTATTTTTGGCTCTGCTCACTTAGAGCAGATTGCTTCTAAGCAACCAAACATCATAGTATGTTAAGTATTTTTGTTATTTTTGTGTTGTGATCGATTTGATCACCGCCTTAGAACAGATATTCTAGCGGGGGTGAACATCAAAAATATTTATAACAGTTATTTATTACAGTTACTTGATTAGATCACCGTATGCTTGAAAGATATTGTCTATGCGATAAATATCAAAGCCACTTACTACAGTTATTGATTACAATTATTTGTAAACAAGTGTTCTATGCCGCGGTAAACGACATCAAAGCTATTTATAACAGGTTAAGTGCGATCGATGTTATCACTACTATCCTAGAATGGATACTTTGCAAGCTATACACAAAATTTTGTGAACACTCAAAGCCTAATAGCAGCCCGTAATCGTGGTTTCACGCCAGTGGGCTTTACTGTAGGACCTAAATTTATTAAATTTTTTCCTAACATTATTTCAATTTTTTTAGTTTGATTTTACATACATTCAGGCTATACAAGATTCTACCAATACGTCCTCTGTGTTGAACTAAATTAAAATCGAGCTTGAGATTGCGTTCACAGACCAACTACCTTAAAGTGCTTTCATCTTAACTTTCTTCTGATGCAAATCGATGTTAGCGCTAGTTCATATTTCATAAGGAAAAGGGACTATTTCCACTTCTCGATTACATCGTAGTGAAGAACTTCTTTGCTATATTTGTTTTGAAATCGTCTTACTCACGAGGTTATATGCCCATACTTCGTGTAGTACACATTAAAGACCATATAATCTGTAAGAATTGCTCATCTTTGTTACAATCGATATTGGTTCAAATTTATTTAGTATTTTGAAACTTTCTATTAATCTTATCCTTCAATCTTCTTGGTCTTAAAGATAATGGAGATATTAATTGCACGTAGTTCGTTGTTTCGTATCAGATTATACCTCGTCCCAATTCGAGGCGATTTTAATTTAGTTCGCCCCTTCCTTTTGCAATAATCTTCAATGTTTTCCTATGTCATCTTTTTAGACGGTTTCGGTATTGGAGGCTCCAACATACTTGAACTGCGTTATTCCCAGGATGAGGATTTCTAAATTAAGTTATATAGCGAGGCAAGTATTACTTATTGTTAGATTTTCATTATATCGAAGTTTATCTGGAGCAAAAAAAAAAAAAAAAAAAAACAAAAAAAAAATAAAAAAAAAATACACAAAAAAATAAAGAAAGGTGTAAAATATGGAACAAAAATAAATTAAAAATAAAGAATATTACAACCAAAAGAAAAAAAAACAAAAAAAAACACCATTGAGGTAACAACAATAAGACACCTTTATCAAAAAAGCAACAAAAAAAAAACAATAACTAACAAATCAAACTAATATACATTACAAAAACATAAAGATAAATACCTCCTAAAAAAAGAAATACACTTATTCCAAAACAAATCAAAAAAAAATAAACTATTCAAATAATCTTATGTATCATCTATATTCTTGTAAATCAAATAAGTTCATTTGTTCCTATCTCCACAAAACTGATATAAACTCTACCATTTATACGGTATATAATCTTTCAGTTCTGCCATGTTATATTGACCAATTGCATACAATCCTTCATGATCTTAATCATCGCTTTTGGAGCTAATTGAATGATCTATTCTCACAATAAAAAAAAAAAATACAAATATACAAATGGCGAACTTCTCCAAGATTTCGCATTAATCAATCCGAAATTTACAGAGAAATATTGCACCCCTAAATATTTCACATACTATTGTTCATTTACCTAATATAATAAGACGTATATGGACCCAGCAGACCAGAAGAAAGAAAGAAGAGCATATAAGAAGAAAGAAGAGACAAGAAAAAGAAAAAGGAAAGATCAGAAAAGAAGAAGAAGAGAGAAGAAAAGAAGGAAGAAAAAAAGAAGAAAAGAAAAGAAGAAAGCATAGGAAAAGAAGAAAAAGAAAAGAAGAAAAGAATAAAATGGAAAGAGTGAAAAGAAAAAGAAGAAAACGAAAAGAAGAAAAAAAAGAAAAAACCTCTGATGAGAGAAAAAGTGCGAAAAAAGACAGTCAAAAAAAAGAAGAAAGAAAAGAAAAAAAATAAAGAAAGAAAAGAAAAAAGAAAAAAAGAAAAAAAGAAAAAACACCAAGAAAAGAAAAATTATGGAGGGGGGGCTAGGGGGTGGGGGGGGGGGGGGGGGGGGGAAAAAGATCAAAGAAAAAACAAAAAAAAGGTGGGGGGAATAAAAAAAGAAAGAAAAAGAAACAAAAAAAGAAAAAAGAAACAATAAGGAAAAAGAAAAAAGAAAAAAAAAAGAAAAAAGATGAGAAGGAAGAAGAAGAAAGAGAGGAAGAAAAGGAGAAGAAGAAGAAGAAGAAGAGGAAGAAGAAGAAGAGAAGAGAAGAAGAAGAAGAAATAAGAGAAGAAGGAGAGAAGCAAGGGAAGAAGAAATGCAAGAAGAGCAAAATGTACAGAACGAAAGAAAGCAGGACAACGAAGCAATGCAAAAGAGTAAAAAGAAAATGAAGAACGAAAAGCAAAAAGAAATAAGAAAAAAAGAAAAAGATAAAGAGAAAGGAAGAAGACGAAGAAAAAGATGGAAAACTAGAGAAGAAGAAGAAGAAGAAGAAGATAGGAAATCAGATTGACGTGTGATGAATCTGTGTCAAGACGTATTTCTGAACTCAACTTTCTCTGGCATCTAAGCTTCCTATTTCGCTGGTGTCTGTTACCTAAACTTCCTCTCATTGTAGTTACATCTACCTGCTTACTATACTACGATCTCTCGTTCTATTTAATGCTTTGTGTATTTTGTTTTTCTATTCTAGAATTTTGGCTGCCTCTACGATTGCTATGATTTTATTTTTAACTTTTGCTAAGGTCTCAATGTTAAACATCATTTTAATTTGTTATCAATTTTTTATTATTTTAACTTTATTTAATTTTTTATTTTTTATTAAGAAAATGTTCCTTACCTTTTAATTTTTATAATTTTAATGTTTTCAGCTAATTGTAGATACCTGAAGATGAGTCAAGAAAGACTCGAAAACGTCGTAAATAATAATACATATATATATATATAGTTATTATATACTATAAACTCATATATATATATATATATACTACTATATAATATATATATATTATATATATATTATATATATATATAGTATAATATTATATTATATACTATATAACATATATATAATATATATATACTTTACTATATTATATTATATACTACATATATATACTACTATATATATTATAGTATTTATATATCTATATAGTATACTATATATATATACTGATATTAATATATATATACAAAATATGTATATATAATATATATTAAAATATGATATATTATTATATATATATATAGTAACTATAGTACTATATAGTATATCACTCATAGTATTATGGGTATATATAATACTATATTATATAATATATATGTATATTATATGATATATATATATGTATATATATAATTGAGTGTTGAAATTGTAGAATAGGGAAGAAGCATATAAAACCGCTTGATAATGATTGAAATACGTTTTCAAATATTTTCTCCATGGTAATGATGTAGTCAATTAAATTGTGTGTTGTAATATGAAATTTATATTTCATTAACATCTAATATTAAAATACGCAAAGACATCACTTATGTTTGTAGCGACCAATTTGATTTTGAACAATGTAACTTCAACATAAGTAATCTTCTTTGCTCTAATGTATTTGTCCATCCCTAACTTTTATGTTTTTGTCTAGGGTTATTATATGATTATTTGTTTATTGTTATTGTTAGAAAATCTAATTGTTATTTATTATTGTTGATTTCTAGTAGTGTTGTCAGCGAAATTGTCGTTATTTTCTTTTGCCAGATGTTTATTGTTATTGTTTATTGTTATTATTTTATTATTATTTTTAATTATTATTATTATTTATTATTAATATTATTATTATTATTATTATTATTATTGTTTTGTCATTACTAACTATTATTATTATTCATTATCTACCTGACTTATTATTAATTATTATTATTATTGTTATTATTATTATTATTTAACTATATTAATTATTTATTAGTTGTTTTGTTTCTAGATAATGGATATAACTGTTCATTAACATTATTATTATTATTATTATTATTATTATTATTATTATTATTATTATTATTATTATTATTATTATTATTATTATTATTATTATTATTAGTATTATTTATATTATATTATTATTATTTGGTTATTGCTTTTCGTTATTGTTATTGTTATTGTTATTGTTATTTGTTATTGCTTGTTGTTGTTGTTGTCTGTTATTATTATTGATTTTCTTATAATTATATTATTATTATTATTCATTTTATTAGTTGTAGTATTATTAATAATATTGTTAGTAGTAGCATTAGTATTATTAATATAATTAATAACAGTATTAGTATTCTTAGTTTTATTATTATTATTAGTGTTATTAATAGTTTCTACCAGCTTTGCGAAGCAGGAGGCTTTTGAAGAAGTCGGAGTCTCAGTTGCAATTTCTCAAAGAAAGAATCGGGAGTAGGAGTTGGATGTCGGAAAAACATCCAACTCTTTCTCATAATAAAGGTTTAATCAAATTAAGCTGAATAATTTAGGCCCTGTAATTGCTTTTATTAAATAACTATGGGGTGGTGTTAGTTGTAGATTCAGATTGTTCAGTTAAATGTGGTTTTACGGTTTGTTCAATTTAATGATTTAAAATTTAATCTTCCTTCTTCTATAATTATACCAATTTTCTAATAATTTCTTTTTATTTCCCCTTCCCCTGTTACCTCACACCTTCTACGTATCAATTAGGATGAAAATTATATAGTGATTGATTTTTCGCGCTACCTCCCTATTTAGTTCCATTTTATGAAAAAATATTCTGTGTAAAGAATTGCCGTTCAATTTGACAAATGACCTTAAAAAGTTGCATTAAAAATCAATATTTGTTTACCAAGCGAAATATAAACTCGTATTTATGTTGCAATTTGCCACAGGTTATAACAAAATAAATACAAAAACTAACCCAAGTACGTAATTCCCAAGCGAAGATACGTCATTGCTGTGACGTCCATTCCGTCCCGAGAATGATCGAGAGCACAGTAGCAGCAGCTTGTCGGAAAACGGAACAGCTTTAACGGCATATGTTCCTGTCAAGGACACACAGTCGTGTCTTTTTGAATTTGGACCGACGCTACAACAACACTTTCCATATTCAGGTTTTCATCTGTTTCGTATAGCGTGAGAAAATTTATTTACTCGATATTAATCTCATTGTATACATTGGATGTTGATAGACATCGTCATCAAATAGACCAAGGTGCTTAGGTTGGCATTTTTAAATTGGTGTGAGGGGTAGACAACTTTACTTAAAGTTCGCAGACGTAGCTTTGCACGAAGTGGGATGTTTTATTTATTGTTTAATTATTTTTTTTGGGGGGGTGAAGAACTATTTTCAACACAGGAGATGAGAAACTGCAACCGGGTGAAATTTAGGAGCTTTTTTCTTCTAAAAAAAATGAGGTAACATACAAACACACGCAGGTAGCATCAGCGAAGATCTTTCTACAGAAAAAGGAAGGCAGATTTTGAAATTGAAACTCGAGACGATCGTGTTTGACATTACACATGAAAATACATTTCTTGCAATGCTTACTAGTTTTGAAGAGGGATGTTCACTTTCCAACCCTTCTCGCCAATTTAACAAGTCTTCTTCCTCCTCCTATCAGAAAGCTCAGACCAACAATTCTGCCTTAAGATGAACGTTTTTTTCGATCCAGCTTTATTCCGTAGCAAAAAGCATTATTCCGGAGCACTTCCAAGTGGCTCGCTAATTCCATTGGGATCGAAACGCTGGCTTCTTTTGCTAACTTATCCATTGGTTATAAATGCCTGCTTGACTCGCGGAGACACGCCGTTCTGTAACTTACCCTGAAAAATCAGGACGCGTAATACTCTGAGGAAGTGGCATCATCTTTCCTCATTCTATTAGAAATCTTGGTTTCTCAAAAATCTCGTGTGTGGCTTCAGTTGGGATGAGTGTGGGAATTCTCGTTCTTCGGTCTCCACTGTCGCCAGATAGCATTTCTTAATCCGTTCATGGAAGAAAAGAATCTCCACCTGACACTGCTTGTACTTCTTGCTAATTTTATCCGTCATCTTGGGATCGTTGCGCAGGGGATATATACTACTTAGTATTTATTATATATAATAGATAATATATCATTATTGGTACTCATACGTAAAGATAATTATTTATATGAGTGTTATATATATATTATATATTGTATATTATATTGCTATATTATATATTATTATATATATATATAATATACTATACTAGTATATATAAACTATATATTATATATATTATATATATATACTATATATATATATATAGTATATTTATATATATTAATATATTATTAGAGTATAGCGTTCAAAATTGTTTATGTTCACTTACAGATTCAGACGGCGATACCCTTTAATTAAAATGCGACGAATGTGTACAAAAATGAAATCCAAAGAACATACTGTGCTTTGCCAAAGCTGATGACGCTGCGAGGGGCGCGGACTGGCGGTTGCCACGCGCGTTTGAGGTACACGGTTGACAGTCCAATGAAGGACAATATTACTTCCCTTAATAAATTTAAAGTGTGTGTATCAAACTATTGTAGTTTCGAAATAGCTTTGGGGTGATAAGATAATCTTGGACGACTGATCATTTTGAGTTTTTCTCTTAAAACATACTGTGCTTTGCCAAAGCTGACTGAAGGTTACGCATTTGATCATTCAAAATGGCATGGATCGGGGAACCAAAGGATCACGCAAATGGAAGCTGTTACTTTTTGCAATTACAAAATTGTGGAATAAACACAACTCCAAGACCCCAGAAGCATCATTAAATATCCAAACCTCTTACCTTCTGCTATATAGGCCCCTGTGCCACTAAAGCGAAGAGCTTCCGTTATCCGGTCTGCACCAAGCTGAAAATGTGAATCTCCTGTAAGAAGAACTCGCGACGAAGGACGATTTACAACTTACGTCCATGGATATAGACCTGTTATGATGGAATCGTCAATTATAATTTAATTTGAAGTACTCCAATGGGGGTTCACATGTATTTGAAGAACCTATCTCATCATTGACTATAAAATTTCGTAGGAAATAACGAATTTTATGAAACCTCGAGAGGGGAATTTTATGCAACCTTGAGAAGGGAATACAATTTCTAAGATATTAAACTCGAATTACTCTAGCGTGAAAGAAATTATCGTGTATTATTTTATTAGTTTAACTCTTGCATTAAACTAAAATTTAAAGTAATTTAATTCACCACAGTGCATTATAATATATATTCATATAATCTCTGATATATTCATATAATCTCTGAGAATATTTGGAATTAATATAGATTCACTCTTCCAATTAACTGAAATCTTTCAAGAAATTGCTATTCTAAATCTAAAACTACTCAAAAGAAATTTACATGCTCAATGCAAGTAAAAAATAAACTACAATACATGGTTTACAATTTTTTCATCTATTGCTACCTTGCCTATACATCTATTGTTTTAACTTTTTATTTTTTTTTTGTTTTTTTTATTTATTTATTTTTTTCATTACCACAATGCCACCATTTACGGGCAGGGCCCTTTTCAAGGAGGGGACATATATAATTATCTTTTTTACAATGTAAATGATATTATTGACAAACATTTTGGTGCGAGTTTGCTCTGAAACGTTTTGTTCATAATATTTTGTTATATATATTTTGGATGTTGCATAGGTATTTTGGTTAGCAAATTATGTACTTTAGCTTGTAATAATTCATGAGCTTTATATGATGATTTAATATATATATAGTGGTATATATATATATATATATATATATATATATATATATAAGGTTAAGGGGGATATATATATATATTTTGAAAGAGATATATATATATATATATATATATATATATATATATATATATATAGAAGAAGAGCGGGGGAGCAGCAGGCATATGTGGCGAGAGTGGTTATGCTACTATATAAGTTGTTATATATATACAGTATATATATATATATATATATATATATATATATGGTTAAGGTTATTGTTATTAAGGTTATTATATATATATTAGACTGGTCCTAATTTTTGAGGTTATTGTATTTATATACAGAACCCTGTAGATTTATTCCATATCATCTTAAATTATTCCATTTCCAAGTTTGAGGTTAATCGGTTTGCAGTTGAAGTGTCCATACACGTTATTGGTGCTTTGAAATCTAGGTAATAATAATAATAATAATAATAATAATAATAATAATAATAATAATAATAATAATAATAATAATAATAATAATAATAATAATAATAATAATAATAATAATAATAATAATAATAATAATAATATTAGTATATAAATAAAAATTAATATTTTGTTGGTTATGTATATAGTAATGATTGAAATTGCTATGTTAACAGCTCTTGGTAAGTTGAAACTTTGAATGTTAGTTACTTTACTGTTGATAAGCACTTTGCTAATGAAAGCAGTTCATTCGAATGTCGTACGAAAGGTATGTTAGGTATGTTATGGCACGTTATGTACTTAGTTCAGGTAATGTTATGTTAACTTTAATGATGTGAAAACTTTGTTAATATATCAATTATTCGTTGATCAATATGATAAATAGGTTAGGTTATGATAAATTTTTGTTAGGTTTTGTTAAATATTACAATGTTAAATTAACATTGATGTGATATAGATATGATAGAAAAGTAGGGTTAGGTAGAGTTTTGCTTGGCAATGAGAGTTAATTTACTGTTGTTAAGCTGTTAACTTTGTTAATGGAAGCAGTTTATTCGTACGCAAGGTATGTTAGGTGATATTATGTTAGCTTTACTGATGTTAAAACTTTGTTATGTTAGCAATTATTCGTTGGTCAGTATGTTAATTAGGTTAGGTTCTTTATTTATGTTGATATCTGTTGATTAGCTAAAAACTTTGCTGTGTTAGCATTTATTCGTAGTTCAATATGTCAGTTAGGTTATGAAATGACAAATATTTTTGTTAAGTTTTGTTACATATCTCTATGATAATGTTAAAATATCATTGATATGTTATAGATATGATAGAAAAGTGGGGGTGCAGGTTACGTTTTGTGATGTAATGTTAGTTACTTTACCGATATTAATCAGTGTACTTTGTTAATGTGGCGGTTTATTCTTAGGTAAGGTAGGTTATGGTACACTGTATTCTTAGTTCAGGTAGTATTATGTTAGCTTTATTGATGATAAAACTTTGTTAGGTTATCATTAATTAGCTAAGCAATATGATAGATAGGTTAGATTATGATAAAATGTCTGTAGGTTTTGTTAAATATTGGTATGGCTAATGTTATAAACATGAAAAGAATTATAAAGATTTAGTAAAAACAAAATGTTTTTTAAGAAATTTATGTTATGTTTATACAAAGAACTTATTTTTATGTAATGTTTATTCAAAGAACTTATTTTTATGTAAAAGAGGAAAATATTTAGTAAAAACATAAATTATTTTAATACATTTTATGTTTTGATCATATGAAAAACTTATTTTTAGTGCTATGTTATACCAAGAAACTAATTTTTTTATGATGTGTAATGTGTTATACAAATACATGCTCAAATTTCACTTGAAGCAGTAAAGCAATAGAGCATGACCGGGAGTGAGGGGGTTGGGGTAGGGGGTTATGGTGTTTGCGCTACTGCTTTACAGCTTTACTGCTCTAGGTCAATAAAGTATATATTTTAAATAAAAAAATAAAAATTTAGTATAAATATAAAAAGTTTTAAAATAAAAATTTAAAATAAATAAAATTTTATAAATAAAAAGCTTTAAAATAAAAATTTAAAATAAATATTTGTAAGTAAATAAAATGAAACAATAAATGTAGAATAATTTTTAAAATAATGAAAACTTTAAACAAAATATAAATGTAAAGGTAAAACTTATTAAATAATAAAAATGTAAATAATAAATAACAATAAAAAACGCCCATAATAAAAATGAATTACGATATATATATATATATATATATATATATATATATATATATATATATATATATATATATATATATATATATATATATATATATATATATGCGTATATAGAAACATATGTATATAATAAAAGAGAGTATAATATATATATATATATATATATATATATATATATATATATATATATATATATATATATATATATATATATATAAAGAACGAAGAAAGAGTAACAAAGTTGTCAGTTAACAATAAACAGATAAAATAATGCTAATCTATCATCAACCGCTGAGAACCGTCTTTATACGCTGATACATTGAATGAAACTGAAATATTATGGACTTTGTACATGTATCTCTTTATCAGATGTATTTCGTCATCCGTAGCCTATGATTGGACGTAATGGACTAATCCCCATATCCTAGCAGTCGTTCCACACTACCGATAAGGGACCAGTTGTTGGGAAAATTAGATGTGATATAGCTTCTGGGGCTTGATGTTTCGTGAAAAATAAAAACTTTAAACAAAATAAATAGATGTTTCATCATGCAATAGAAGTATAATAGTTTATGTGCAGCAACAGACTAACACGAGTTACTTAGAGAAATGAAAGCTTGCACATCTTAGAATCGAAACAATCATGTGCACAGCAGGAGGCCAATCGTGTAAGCAGCATCAGGTGACGTTAGTTTAGGTGTACCTAGAGAAGTTAAGAAAATTAAGCTGCGCCAGGTCAGACAGTGTGAATATATATGTATATATATATATATATATATATATATATATATATATATATATATATATATATATATATATATATATATAATATATATATAATATATATTATATATATATATATATATATATAGAAAGAGAGGGAGAGAGAGATGCCGTAATTAATATGTTGTATGTGCTAAGATAGTATGTTAAGCCAGGATAGGTCTGGTTATCATAAAATTATTTGCACAAAGCTTTAGTACTTATGTTTTAAATGTTCTAAAATGAAAACTTTCCTATTTTCCTGATAATTCTATGTTCCATATACAATATTTTATACAGTGAGGTTATTTTCACGTAAAGTTTATACAAAATGTGTTCAAATATGACTTTAATCGGTTATAATTAATATATCAGGGGTGATAGGGAGGTGTGGGGTGGTTTGCTGATTAGAGCTTGATCCATTGATCTATTGAATAATTGATATTTTTAATTAAAAAAAATGAAAATTTTGTATAAACAAAATGTTTTTGATAATTTTATGCAATGTGCGTAAAGAAACATTTTTGTTCTATATACAAATAATAAAATTTAAATATGACTTTGATCTCTTAATCAGTGAATCACAGGTGATAGGGAAGGGTGGGGCGTGTGGTTGAATAGAGCTTGATCTATTGATTTATTGATTAATTGATATTTTTAATAATAAGAAAAAATAATTTAGTAAAAACATAAAATGTTTTTAATAATTTTATGTAATGTGCATACAAAAACATATTTTTATGTTATGTTATACAAATAATCAAGTAAAAATATGTACTTTAATGACCATAAATATAATGCTATATATAATGACCCTAAAGTCAATAAAGCATTAGAGCATATCCGGCTGGGATGAGTACTGTTATGGAGAGTTGCGCTACTGCTTTATTGATTTACTTCCTTAGGATCTATAAAGTATATATTTTTAATAAAAAATTGACATTTTTTTAGTTAAAAATATAAAATGTTTTAGTAATTTTTAAAATATTTTTTAAAAATAAAAACAACAATAATGAAACAAAATAGAGATGTAAACTAAAAGTTTTAAAATAAATAAAAAAAACTTACAACAAAATAAAAACTTTAAGCAAAATATAAACATTTCACCATGAAGAAAAAATATATTAGTTTACATTTGCCCAAAGAAAATGAGATTTGAGGCTGATATAGTGATCCTCTATAGTGTTATTAGATTATTTCATTTAATTTATAAGGGTGAAACTCTTTTAGGGGTTCGGACCCCATCTCGTGTGGGTGTCTTACCTTTTCAGACTCCTTAGGAACTCGTCCTTTGCTATTTCAGTGCATATCCATCTCTGACTTATTCTTTTTTCTTTTTCATTCTTTCTTCTTCTTATTCTCTTATGCAATAATTACATATTTTCTTCTTTCTTTTTGTATGGAACCCCTTAAGGAGGTTATCAGATATCTTTGAGGATGCTGAAACTCCCAAAATTGGAATCTTGGGGTTTGTTAACATAAGGCTAGACATCTTACTTGCTCTATTATACGTTTGTAACCAGATTTCAACTCTTAACACCGGCAGAGGCTCCGGTGCAGTGTACCGCAATATGTACCATCCCCTCCTCTACCTTGTTCTTCTTCCTTCTTCATCCATCCCTTATCTTCTTCTCTTTTACTTTCCATGTATTTCTCTTTTATTTCTTTTTTCGTACGGAACCCATTTAGGGGGGTTCTCAGACATCCTTGAGGATGCTGAAACCCCTAAAATCGAAATCTAGGGATTCGTAAACATAGGGATAGACATCTTACTCGGTCTATTATACGTTTGTAACCAGATTTCAACTCTGGTATCGGAAAAGGCTCCGGTGTAGTGCATCGCAATATGTGCCTTCCCCTTCTCTACCTTGTTAATAATACTTCTTCATCCATCTTTTATCTTCTTCTCTTTTACTTTCCATGTACTTCTCCATTATTTCTTTTTTTCGTATGGAATCCCTAAGAAGGGTCTCTCAGACACACTTGAGGATGATGAAACTCATAAAATAAAGTCCAACGGGTTCGCTAACCTAGGGAAAGACACCTTACTCGAGCTATTATATGTTTGTATACAGAATTTAAGATTTGGTTCCAACATTGGATTCGGCTCCGATGCATTGATCCGCAGCATGAACCGCTTCAGACTCTGTATAATTCCAAGCCTCCGCATCCTTCGCTGAAGCATATTGCCATCTTATTTTCCATATAGCTCCTGCCATATCCAAGTTAAAGGACTCAGTTCAACCCCCACCTTGGAATGGCTTAGCGGCATGGAACCGCAACACCGCTGCGGTGACTGTACAAACTATATGTGCTCCAAGTTTGAAAGTTGTTCGGAAATTATTTCCAGCTCAAGCATGAAGGGAATATATATATATATATATATATATATATATATATATATATATATATATATATATATATATATATATATATATATATATATATATATATATATATATATATATATATATATATATATATATATAAATATATATATATATATATATATTGTTACATATATATTATATATATATATATATAAATATTATATTATATACATACATATTAGTTATATATGAAAGAAAGAAAGGTTGTTATTATATTATTACATATATATATATATATATTAAGTTATTATATATGTTATTATTATTATTGGTTATATATATATATACATATATATATATATATATATATATAGTTATTATTATATATATACATATTAATTATATATATATATATTATTATTATATATATATATACATATATATATATATTATTATAAAGATGATGCATATTATTATTATATATTATTATTTCATATATATTATATTATATTATATATTTTTATATATATATATATATATATATATATATATATATATATATATATATATTACTCCATTATAACTTTGTAAAAATTTTTTATATTTTTTTTATGCTAAGATTTGCGCGAGCACAATTTTAGCATAAGTCGAAATGAAATAATATATAAACCCGTCCTGTTGAGATACTCATCAGTCAGATTAAAAATTCATCAATAAAGAGAGTCAGAAGAAATAAATCTCACTGAAGATACTCTCTCCAGAACTCCTCCAAACTTAAAACGCAACTTTCGGCAAGGGAGGTAAATTTAAGGAAAGTCCGTGACTACTAATCGGCGTACGAAGAATGTATCTCAAAAGAAGGGACTTTTGTTGCTTCTTCACTTTAATTGAATATCTTTACTACTACTATTGTTAAATAAATCTACACTTCAAATATGGATCTTTAAATTACCATCCTCCTATATAGGGTGCTTGCTCACAAAAGTAGCCACCAACTAAGAAAGCTATCCCTATATAATTGGTGAACCCGGAGAAGAACACCCAGAACTTCAATCAACCTTCTGATAACCAAAGAAAACGAACAAAATGAAGAAAAATCTACAATAGCACAAAATCCAATCAGAACACGGAGAAAATGACTCAAGCAAACGAACATTATCGATACTGGACTTCAATTTTCATTTCTAATTTTGGATTATGGTCTTCACCTTTTCACAACTATCACAGTTCGAGGATTCATCGCTAGACATAGCAAACTTCCTTTTCGGCATGGATTTCTTTTTATCATTTAAGTTTGATTATGGGCAGAAACTCATTTTGGAATTCCACTACGAACTCTGATTCCTTTTCGACTTCTAAAAATGATTCTGTGACCGCTCCCTTTTGTGTATGAAGAAATTTTTCAAATAAAGGACCTAAATTTCAAGCATCTTCGCCTCTACATATGTAACTTCCTTTACGGTATGGATTTCTTTCATCATTTTAAGTTTGGATTATGCAGAAATTCATTTTTGATTCCACTACGAAATTTGATTCCTTTTCGAATTCTAAATGGTTATGTGACCGCTCCCTTTATGTATGAAGAAATTTTTCAAATAAAGGAGCCTTAAATTTCAAGCAACTTCGTCTCTACATATGTCAAGCAATGTTTCTCTCGTAACTACAGCTTTGAAAACTATTTACGGGCGCATTGATCAAATCATGGATACATTAGAAACGCCTTATACTGGACCTTTCCTTGGATTCAACGGTTCGATCGATGTGGCCTATTTAACTTGTATCTCAATTGTTCTATATCAAGAATTATGTATAAACATTTTTATTTTTATCCATTAAAATGTTTGTATGTTTGTTTATATCTCACGGATATAACCAAATATGATTGTGTTTAAATGCACCTTTTTTTCTGTATATATAACATTATTGTATTTTTATGTATTCAAATATTTGTATATATGTTTAGATCTTCGGATGTAACCAGTTATGCTCGTATTTGAATATTCTTTACATTTCATATACTTATGCCTCTCTCTTTGGCCAAAGGTTCACTTATGTCTTTGGACATAACTAGATATGCTTGCATTTGAAAGTACTTTAACTTTGTGTTTTAGTTATTATTTTTACCTCATTGAAATGTTTTATATGTTTATACGCATTGTCAAATGCCCCAAATATGTATATATTTGAATGGTTGGTTTTTATATCTTGTATAATTATTATAACATGCATTCTCACTCCGTGTTTAGCGCGTGAAGTAATGTAGTACTCCATTATAACTTTGCAAAAATTTTAATTTATGTTCGTACTTATGCTAAGTTTTGCGCGAGCACAATTTTAGCACAAGTCGAAATGAAACAATGTATAAACCCGTCCTGTTGAGATACTCATCAGTCAGATTAAAAATTCATCAATAAAGAGAGTCAGAAGAAATAAATCTCACTGAAGATACTCTCTCCAGAACTCCTCCAAACTTCAAACGCAACTTTCGGCAAGGGAGGTAAATTTAAGGAAAGTCCGCGACTCCGAATCTACTATCGCAAGTAGAATGTATCTCAAAAGAAGGGACTTTTGTTGCTTCTTCACTTTAATTGAATATCTTTACTACTACTATTGTTAAATAAATCTACACTTCAAATATGGAACTTTAAATTACCATCCTCCTATATAGGGTGCTTGCTCACAAAAGTAGCCACCAACTAAGAAAGCTATCCCTATATAATTGGTGAACCCGGATAAGAACACCCAGAACTTCAATCAACCTTCTGATAACCAAAGAAAACGAACAAAATGAAGAAAAATCTACAATAGCACAAAATCCAATCAGAACACGGAGAAAATGACTCAAGCAAACGAACATTATCGATACTGGACTTCAATTTTCATTTCTAATTTTGGATTATGGTCTTCACCTTTTCACAACTATCACAGTTCGAGGATTCATCGCTAGACATAGCAAACTTCCTTTTCGGCATGGATTTCTTTTATCATTTAAGTTTGGATTATGGGCAGAAACTCATTTTTGGAATTCCACTACGAACTCTGATTCCTTTTCGAATTCTAAATGGTTCTGTGACCGCTCCTTTTATGTATGAAGAAACAAATAAAGGACCCAAATTTCAAGCAACTTCTTTGCCTTCACATATGTAACTTCCTTTACGGTATGAATTTCTCTTTCATCATTTTAAGTTTGATTATGGGGGCAGAAATTCATTTTTGATTCCACTACGAACTCTGATTCCTTTTCGAATTCTAAATGGTTATGTGACCGCTCCCTTTTATGTATGAAGAAATTTTTCAAATAAAGGACCTAAATTTCAAAGCAACTTCGATTTTCCACATATGTCAAGCAATGTTTCTCTGTAACTACAGCTTTGAAAAACTATTTACGGGCGCATTGATCAAATCATGGATATATTAGAAACGTCTTATACTGGACCTTTCCTTGATTCAACGGTTCGATCGATGGCTTGCCTTTTTAACTCAATTGTTTTATATCAAGAATTATGTATAAATATTTTTATTTTTATCCATTAAAAATGTTTGTATGTTTGTTTATATCTCACGGATATAACCAAATATGCTTGTAATTAAACACCTTTCTTTTTCTGTATATATAACATTATTGTATATTTTTATATGTGTATTCAAATATTTGTATATATGCTTAGATCTGATATAACCAGTTATGCTCGTATTGGAATATTTCTTTACATTTTCATGTATACTATTTATGCCTTCAAATGTTTGTGTCTACTTATGTCTTGGACATAATTAGATATGCTTGTATTTAAAAGTACTTTAACTTTATGTATTTCTAGCATATTTTCCCTCATTGAAATGTTTTATATGTTTATACGCATTGTCAAATGCCCTTAAATATGTATATATATTTGAATGATTGGTTTCTTTTATATCTTGTATAATTATTATAACATGCATTCTCACTCCGTGGAGCTGGAAGTAATGTAGTACTCCATTATAATTCCACTTTGCAAAAATTTTAATTTATGTTCCTACTTATGCTAAGATTTGCGCGAGCACAATTTTAGCACAAGTCGAAATGAAATAATGTATAAACCCGTCCTGTTGAGATACTCATCAGTCAGATTAAAAATTCATCAATAAAGAGAGTCAGAAGAAATAAATCTCACTCAAGATACTCTCTCCAGAACTCCTTCAAACTCTCAAAACGCAACTTTCGGCAAGGGAGGTAAATTTAAGGAAAGTTCTCGCGACTCCGAATCTCTATCGCAAGCTTCAAGAAGTCAGGCAAGGAGGTACATATAGTAATAGTTCCTCAATAACTAAAAAGATCTCATTTCGAAAGAGTATCTAAACGAAATTGACCTTTGTGAGATTTTTACTATCTGCTAAATAAATGCAATGTTTAAAATTGATCTTTAAATTAAAATTACTCTAAATTGATCACAAAAGAAGTCACCCTGCATCTATGTTATGCTATATATATATATATATATAGAGTATATATATTATATATAGAAAGAAAGTATGAAAGATATATTTATGTATATATATATATATGTTATATATATATATAGTTATTATATATATATAAAGATATATATATATATATATATATATATATATAAATCTTATTATCTTTTCGATAACTAACGAAAATTTAAAAGTGACTTTATATATATTATTTAAGGTATTATTTTAAAGCTTTTCATTTATTTTAAAATGAAAAATAATTATGGATACTAAAGTATAAAAATAAAATAAAATTAAAAATATATTTAAACATTAACTAAAGCATATTAAATTAAAATGAATATAGCAGAATATATATATATATATATATATATATATATATATATATATATATATATATATATATATATATATATATATATATATATATATATTGCATGGCCGTGCTCCTCAACAACAAACAACGACAAAAACTAAAATATTACGTCATTCCGTGTGTGTGTGTGGCAACTTGGTTCCAAACAACAACAGAAAACAAACAACAGTAAAGGGATTGGACTTGGTGAAGTCAGAGTGGCGGTATCCTTTCATCCCCGGTTTGCTCTCCCATACTACTAGAAAGGCTGTGCCTTCTTTTCTACTTGCCGTCATTTTCTTGTACTACTTTTCTGCTCCGGTGTATGCTACACACCTCACCACCAATCTGGGAATAGGAGAAGAAGATGATATATATATATATATATATACATTTATATATTATTTATTTTGCATATATATATATATATATATATATATAGTATATATATATATATATGGTGTTGTTGCCAGCATATGAGCAGTAACACAGGAAGCACAGCATATATATATATATATATATATTATTATAT